>CAUYQG010264720.1:0-49124 GCA_963574415.1 Tarsius wallacei
GGTAAACAAGTTTACATACCAACCCCAGTTTCAGTGCAGGAAAAACCGCAGAGTCACGGTACAGACCCTCTGGCCCAATTTCTTGCTCCACTCCCCTAGTAATCTAACATTCCAGATGTCTCAACCGGTTCCACCCTGCCCGCCTGACTGTTGATGGTCAGCCGTGGTCAGCCGCGACCCGAGATCATACAAACCGACCAATCCCAAGCGCCCCCATACCTATCAGGAAAACTTGCCCAATCATGTGCAAACAAGTTTAAAGTTCTTTCCCCTCCCTTGTAACTGTGTATATAAACTGCTTGCTGTACTGGGTCGGGGCTCTCGTTCCTGTGCCACTGCGCCAGTTACAGACGTGAGCCCAGACTCGAGCCTGAATAAAGACCCTCGTGTAATTTGCATCGGAGCTGGCTCTTTGGTGGTCTCTCGGATTCAGGATTCGGGTACAACAATGTCCACAATGAGTTTGCAATGGAAGAAAGGAAGACTTCTATTTACAGGGCGCCAAGCAAGGAGGGCCAGACAGCTAACACTCAAGTCTTGGCCTCCTTGATGGCTTGCAGGTAAGCATTTTTTAAAGGCAGGGATACATTTCAGAAAAGCAGAAGCTACAGACAAAATTATAGATCTATACATGAAGGTTACACATTGGTTTTGGCCTAAAAGAGTAGGACATCTTGAAGTGTGGGTTTGCAGATCATAGATAGATTTAAGAGATTTTCTGACTTTTTGACGTGCAGTCGGCTGAGGAAGGGAAGCTTTATTTGAAAATTTGGGGTCAGCAGAAATGAATGTTAGCTCTGGCTTATGGGAGTGACTCTTTCCAGGATCGTCAGAAAGAAATTTAGAACAAGGAATGATGGACAGAGTTCAGTCTTCAGTTCCTTCTTATCTGAGGTCTACATGTTGGTGGATCCATTTGGTAGGAGTCTGGGTTTCTTAAAAACTACTTAGGGACATGTATTACGATGTTATCATTAGTTTCTTTTTTTTTTTTTTTTGAGTTGGAGTCTTACTCAGTCTCCCAGACTAGAGTGCAGTGGCCGCTCCCAGCCACCGCAGCCTCAACCTGCTGGGCTCAGGCGATCCTTCCGCCTCAGCCTTCCAAGTACCTGGAACTACAGGCACACGCTACCACACCCGGCTAATTTTTTGATTTATTGTAGAGATGAGGTCTCGCCAAGTTGCCTGGGTGGGTCTCGAACCCGCGGGCTCAGGCAATTCACTCACCTCTGCCTCCCAAAGCACAGGATTACAGGCTGAGCCACCGAGCCTGGCCTCTTTCTTTTTTTAAAGAAGGACTAAGTAAATTGTACTTACTTTTCATTTATTTATTTATTTTCTATTTTACATTCAGGGGTGCATACATCGTTTGTTACATGGGTGTATTGTGTAGTGGTATGGTTTGAACTTCTATTGAACCCATTACCCAAATGGTGAGTATGGTATCCAGTAAGTAGTTTTTCAACTCTTGTCTCCCTTTCTTTCTTCCCCCTTGAATAGTCCCCAGTGTCTGTTGTTCTCATGTTTATTTCTGGTGTGTACCCAGTGTTAAGCTCTCTCATAAGTAAGAACATGCATGTTTCTACAGGAAGCCAAACATCCTATGACTTTAACTTCCTTGGCTATTGTTTTAGGCTACTGTCTACTATTACCTTCTTGCTCTTCAAGTTGTTCATTTACTCCTTGAGTCTCACTGGGTGCGTGGAATTTCCCTTGAAGAAACTCAAGATTTTCTTTTTATTTCCATGCATGGGGGTGCCTGCAGGCATCTATGAGGAGTCCCTATTTCTTCTCACTAGTTTGCCATTGCCAACTAACACAGTCCAAGTCTGGCTCATCCTTCTGCTTTTCTATGAAAAGGTTCCAACACCAAAGGCATATAAGAGATTTAGCCATCCTGACCCACCTCCTGCAGTGACTTTCTTCTGTCTAGGACTCTAAAAGCAAGCATGGTCTACCTAGGAAAGAGGGGAATGGGCAGGAAGTCCCAAGGCCTAGTTATCATCATCAAGTTGCTCTCCAATAAGGTAACTAATTTGGGGCTCATGTTCTTTATCTAGAAACTAAGTAGGGGGTAGATAGATAGCTTCAAAGATCTTTCAGCTCTACCATATGTGCATTTATTTAATGATCATTTAGCAAGAGTCAAGTATGTGCTAGAAATTAAAGAGAAGTAAGGCCATTTCTGGACACAAAGAAATATAAAATTTCTGAGTGTACAATGGTAACCCTGTGACAAAAACTTCAGACTCAGGCTCCTTCTCAGAGGTGTCCTGAAATAAGGCAGATGTCTTGCTATCTTGTTGCACAATAAAACATTCTACTGTCAGAGGGTCCATCTTCCTTCCAAGTTTTCTGGGAGGAAAACTTAGAGCTATGTCTCAGTGATGGACTAGATTAACCATGGGATCCAAAGTAACTGAAGCAAGTAAACTTGATTAGGGTTTATGAGTTGTTTGGCACATAAAATATTTGCCCTTGCTCTATGGTACTGTGCATTATTGAGCCATTCTCTGTGATTTACAGCATATCTGTAGTTGTTTCCATTATCAAAAATGAATCATAAAATACTGTGAGAACTACCTTTAGTTTCCCAAATAGAAATGCCAGGGCTAGCCCCTTTATGCCCACACAGCTGCAGCATTACAAGGCATCATGGGTAAAGATCAGTCCCTGGAAGTCAGGCAACTTATGACTTTATAAATAATGCGTAATACTTCTAAATGTTTTTTTTTTCTAGAAGTGAGGCACAATTTATTGCAATTGGCCATTGTATTCTGAGTGGTTGAACTTCAAGTTGGAGGTATGTATTTATTCCTCCTATTTAGATATGGAACACTGGTGTTGAGATCTAGAAAGGTGCTTGGAAAAAAATGCAAGTGAAAGGTTGCGTGAAGTGGATGTGGTAAGATTTTCATTCTTCACGCAGTAGCTGGAAAGACTAGAGCCTCGGGGAAAGAAAAGAATGGGAGAATGGGAATAGAAGGGAGAAGCTAAATGCAGACACCACCACGATTGGTGTAGGCCTCAGGGTGCCTGCTGGGGAGGGCTATAGGGACAAGAATGTTTGTGGGAGAGGGTGTTTCCAGATAAGTCTGAGTATGGATGGGAAAGATCATTTCTGGACAAGAGAAAGGTAAGTCTTAGTATGTCAACCCCTCAATGGCCTGAGAAACCCAAATGGAACCCTGGACTCTAAAGCCTAGCAGGTAAGGCATAGAGGGGAAGGAAAGAAGCAAAGGCCCTGCCTGACAAGGACAGGGTGGTGGGGGATTGACTGGCAAAGTGGCCAGTTGAACTGATAAATTTATTTGCATGAAGCTTGTTTTCCATAATAAATAATCCACCAGAATGCACATCTTCTCAGATAATTTCTTCCTGTTTTGTGAGCAATTGTCCACTAAATGTACACTTTCCAGAAAATCCTTGAGGGGGTGAGAGTTTCAATAACTATGATCAAAAGAAAACCATCTATTTAGAAAAATAATTCATGCAGAATATTTGCTCAGTACATTTGGGCACTACAAATATTCTAAATGGTGGAGATGAGGCAGAATACTTCTGCAAAAGGTCACTATTGGGCTCCTATAATAGCATTCTTGCTAGAAATTGCAAAAAAAAAAAAAAATTAGCAAAGCAAGAAAATCACTCTCTCTTTTCAAAAGTTTAAACACTTCCAGTCAATAGTAAATATTTATTTAGATATTTTCTTCAAGGCTGCTCTCACTTTAAAATTTTGACTATTGGTTTCTCTTGCAAATGAAAGACAGGCCTTACAAGGAAATGTGTGGAAAGGAAGTAATACTTATTAAGCTTTCTTAGACCTTAAGCCTCAGAATGGCCTACAACTTGTCCAAGGTATTACATTAGCAGAAGAGAATCTGCTGATTGCATCAGTCTGGCACTGCCATCTCAGTTGATCCTCTCCACAATACAGTGATGCAGCAACTGTTAGAAATCTAATTTTCAAGCAAGGAAACTGAGGCAGGTAAAGAAAGGTTCAAGGGTATGTAGCTAGTAAATTGAAGAATCTGAACTCAAACTAGGCTTGGAAAGCAATACATAATTTTAAAATAAATTTTTAAAAATACTATTTATGATAGCATAAAAAAATCAAATACCTAGGCAAAATCTATGCAAGATCACTAGAGTAAAAGCCAAAATGCTGATAAATTGAATACCTAAATAGATGGAAAACATACCGTAATCACAAATGGGAAAGCTTAATATCGTTTAAATGTCTGTTCTCCCCAAACCGATCTATACATTCAGTGCAATTCCCACAAAAAACCCAATACAATCCCCACCAAAAAACCAGCATATTTGTGTGTGTGTGTGTGTGTGTGTAAATTGACATGGTGATTTTAAAATGTATATAGATGTGCAAAAGACCTAGAATAGATAAGACAATCTGGAAGAAGAACAAAGTTGGAAGACTTACACTACCAGATTTCAAATCTTGCTACAAAAACTTATTAATTAGGACACTTTGGAATTGGCTCAAAAAGAGGCAAGTAAGTCAATGAATAGAATAGAGAGACCAGAAACTGGCCCACACATGGTCAGACTCCTGGATTGCAACACCAATGCAATTTGGTGATAGCATGGTGGTCTTTACCCCCCAAAAAGGTACTAGAGTAATTGGATGTCAATTTGGGGGATAAAATAACCTTTACTTCCTATCTCATATTATACACAAATTTTAATTTGAGATGGATAATTACAAAATCTAAAACTCTAAAAATCAGAGAAGAAAACATATGACATGATCTTCATGACATTGATGTAGGCCAAAATTTCTTAAATCTGATCCAAAGGGCACTAACTACCAAAGAAACAAATAATATATTGGGATTCAATTAAAGAAAGAATTTCTATTCTTTTAAAATCTCCATTTATGGAGTAGAAAACAAGCCATAGAGTAGGAGACAATATTCACAAGGCATATATCTGACAAAGGACACATTAAGAATATTTGAAGATACCTACAAGACAATTAAGAAAGATAAAGTATTCAATAAAAAGTGGACAGAAGTCTTTAATAGCTCCTTCCCAAAAAAGAACATCAAATTGGCCAATATACACTTGGAAATGTACTAAATATTATTACTTCCCCAAAATATAAAACCACAAAGAGCTCCCACTACATACTCACCAGAAAAGTCAACATTAACAATGAAACTATGAAGTAAAGAGTTGGCAAGGATGTGGCACAACTCAAATACTTTGCTAATGGGAGTGTAAAATGTACAACCACTCTAGAAAACAGTTTTGCATTAACTACAGCAGGTAAATGTACCCCTACGACAACCCAGTCATTCTACTCCTGGGTTTATACCAAGATAAATAAGTGCATATGTCCACACAAAGACCCGTACACAAATGTTCATAGTTGCTCAATGTCCATTAACAAGGGAATGAATTAAACAAGTTGTGATATATCCTAGAAAAGAACCAACTTAATGATACACAAAACTGTATTGGTAAATTTCATAGACATGATATTGAAAGAAAAAAATTCATAATAAAAACAGTGATCACCATATGATTTCATTTATTTTTAAGTTCACAGACAGGCAAAACTAGTCAATAGTGTTTTATTTTAGTTGTGGTTATACCTTGAAAGAGTATTAACTGGGAAGAATTTTTCAAGAGCCTTCTGGAGTGATGGATATATTTTCTACCTTCACTTGGATGATGGTTTTGTAGGATATAGCTGTGAAGTTTTATCTATTATTCATTTAAAATTTGTGCGTTTAATATGCCTTACTATTTGTATTTTTTAATCTCAATTTAAAAAATAGTGGTTGCCTTGGGCTGGGGAAAAGGGGAGTTATTATTTAATAGGAACAGTCTGTTTTGTAAGATGAAAAAAGTGCTATTGGCAGATGATCATGATGGCTGCACAACATTGTGAATGAACTAAATGTCACTAAAACTTGTAAATGGTTATGATGGTGAATTTTAAGCGTGCATTTTACAAATTTTAAAAAATCATTATTAAAAAAAATAGGATTGTCAAGTGAGATGTCATATGGTATGTGGGAAGAAGAAAAGACCTCAAGTAAAACATGAAATGAGATACCCCCACCTCATGCCAAGTGCTGAGCACAAAATATACTCCAAAGAAATAGTTATACACCCTTTTCTTCAAGTCACTTGTCCCTAGTGTGCGCTTCTTCCTCTTACTCACACATTTATTTTGCATGTAATCCTATCCTGTGCCCAGCACCTTGGGTATAAAATGACAGCTAGGAGAAAACATCTGCCCTCCTGATATGTACAAGATTGTGCTGAACACAGACATGTCTACAACTAAATACGGCATAAAGCAAATAGCAGCACATTTGGGTGCTGAGGAATTATGGGAGTGATTATAGGAGAAGCAATTTTAATCCTCAGATACACGTTTTGCCAAGTTTGTATAATTCACCACCGATTTTACTGAGGAAATTCAGCATGACCAGCACAAGGCACACATGCTCCTTGCTTGGAAAATTTCCCCTTGCATAGCATAGTTTTGTGACTTGTGCTGTTTTTACCTCCTTTCAGATGTGATGCAGGAGTCCCTAGCTCAAGTACAGCTGCCAGGTCTTCTAAGACTTGTTTGTTTTCCATCATGACCACCACAGGGTTTCTAACAGAGTAAGCACCTTATAAATACTTGCTTAATTAAATTGCCCTGTTCTTCTTCCTTCTCCAATAATAAATCTCAAATCTGAAAATATCCTGTTTCACATCTAATCCCCATGCCGTTAAACAAGAACACCTCCTTGGAACCTAATCCCGTTCAGGATTCTAATCGTGTGTAGGATTCATTCTCTCATTTATCTATTCATGAATTGATTTCAAAGTCTTTTGATTAAGCACTCACTAGATACAAAAATTTTACTAAAGGCCAGCATGATTGCAACCCCTCATAGGTTTAAACCACTTTGAAACTTCTCGAATTACTTAGTTTGATCCTTGTGATGACACATTGGATGGGTGATATTCTTCCATTTCTTATTTTACAAATGGGGAGCTGAATCTTAAAGAGAAGATTTAATTTGTTCAAATCACATAGCTAATACATTTCAGGGCCAGCATGGTGTCCCCAGGAGCCCATGTTCTCACCCTTGAAGCTCCACCAGACATCTAAGAGAGCAGCCCCTTTGCAGTACTTTAGAGTCCCCATGAAAAACCTGGCATACCTGTGGCCACCCCACATTCTCACATAACTTGCTGACTAGTCATCATTAATTTGTATACTTGGGAATAAAACCTGAAAAAAAGAAAAAGTTTCAACTACAGCGGAGTTACAACATCCATGGCCAGCTTGAAATTAAATGTGTGATCTAACAGGAGTCATTGTGAATGTGTGCTGAACTCAATTTACGAAAAGTCTCAGAACTTGATTTGAAGTAGAAGACTCTACTGTTCTGGTGTTTCTCTTCCCAAACCACCTTTATGACACACCGGTCACAGGTAGAAATAAACTTTCCCATGCACAGAAGCACCAGGGTTTTCAGGGTAATTCTTTGAAATGTACATGTGAAAAAGGAGCTATTACTAGATATTTGAAATATCCTCATTCTGTTCCAAGAGGCACTACCTACCAACCAAAACTCCTCACATAGGTTGATGCTCAATAGACTGTGCAACAAAGTAATTCTAAGTGTCTGATAACCACCTATTTGTATACCTTATTGAAGAGGTCAAAATAGCTTCACAAAAAACAACTGGCAAGCTAAGTAATGAGTCCAAGCTGTGAAATTGTAAATATACTTTTTGTGAAACTGCTGAAACTCATTTTTCTCCATCTTGTATTGCATTAAAAAATTAAAGTAAAATAGAGTAGTTTCCATATTTTGGTAAGACTAAGAAAAGCAAGTTCACATTCATAGAAATGTGACTAAAAGATCACTTTATTTATATCTTTACTCACAAAGATGATGGCTTCAACATCCATCTTGATTTTATATTTCTTTATATGTTGTATCAAAGATAATACAAGATGATAGACACATTCTTATCCCCAAAAAGGAAGAATTCAAGAAGAAAGCTCAGTCACTTCATCCATTGATCCACAACTCTTACCAGCAAGACCACAATACTTGGTAGGATTTCATGGATGCTACTAAATAAAGCTTGTGGAATTTTTAAACCTGATTCCATCATAAGCCCATACTTTGAATAATTGAAAGCCTTTCAATGCATCTAACTTTAGGCATTTTTTTTTAATCTGGTACTATTTTAAAGGGAATGTTTATGAGGTGAATCCAGGCAGCTTAAGTACCCAAGATTACTTATACCTTTCAATATATTTGTATTCTTTCTTCATAGTTTTCTTTCCATTATTTTCCCAGAATAAGCTTGTGCACTACAGCTATTATGTTACATAAAATGTCCCAAGCACAGAAAAAGAGCCTGTCAGACACATCATGTCTTTTTGGAATGAGGTAACACAGAAGGATGGAGTCCATTTTAAAACAGTTCTGACCAATTGCAAACAACACAAACATCATTCCTTAGTGTACAGACTAGTAGGAAAATAATTACATGCTATTTTGAAGCATTTTTATTCAACTCACTAAATTGTCTTCTTTTGAGCAGGCCCATATCTGATAGTGACGGAGTTTAAAAATTGATGACAATGAAAAAAAAATTGATGATGATGCAGGCAAGAATTTTTGTATCATATATAGGGTCATTTCACTCAGGGCTGTACCCATGGAAAACTATGAAACAGAAAAATATTAAAATGACAGTGAATGACCTCAGCAAGATGGTGCGATAAGAGAACTCTGTTCACATCCCCCACAACAATAATAATTTGGCAGTCATCCAAAGACAAAATTGCCTTTGTGGGAGCTTTGGGATTCAGATAGGAGATTTTGAAACCCCAGTGAAACCCAAGACCAAGGAGGGACATCTTGAGTAGGAAGGACCATGCCCAGATGGCAGACTTGCTACCTGTGGTCCCTGTTACAGGCTCAGAACAGTCCTATTCTCCTGTGGAGTTAGCTGTGGTCCCATTTGGCCTTGGTCCTGTCAACAGCATCATCAGCTAAGGAACCTCAGAGGAGCCACATCTTCCCATTCCTTAAGTAACAGGTCTGAAAGAGTTAATCCTAGCTTTGGACCCTGAAGCAGCCCATGACCTTGCTCTAATGACTCTCAATCATAATTTAGAATCAATCCTGTCTACATAGGGACCTGGTGAGAGACATGCCCTGAAGGCAGGCCTGCCAACCTTGGTCTGACTGTGGATTCTGAAGCAGTTTTGTGTCCCAGCTCTGGTTCCACCCAGCCATGGTTTGGTGGCAGTCCCCCTTCCCAAAAACATAGCAGGGGAGCTGCCTATTTCTACTCCAAAAAGCAGGCCTTTAGACCTCAGTCCTGGCTACAGACCCTGAAGCAGTCCTATGACTTGTTTTCACCTCCTGTCAGCTGCAGTTTGAGATCACTCATGCCCATACAAGGATCTGCCCAGTGACTTACCAGGAGATCTCCCAGTGACCCAACAAGAGCCACACCCATCTGTGCACCTGGTAATAGGCTTTCCAACTGTGGACCCAACTGCAGAACCAGATTTAGACCTTTGCCTCAGTCCTAGCCATGACTAAGGTCTTGGAGGCATTTCTGTCTACCCAGGAATTATGTAGGTCCCACACTCACCCAAGCTCTTGGAAAAAGGCCCACCAACTGCAAGTTCTGCGGTAGGTCTAGCAGCAGCTATGTAAACTGACTCTAAGCCTACTCAACTGCAATCCCAAAGGCAATACCATCAACCCTAGGATCTAACAGCAGTAGGTCTTTACCTTCCAAAACCAGTCCATAGAGACAAGAAGCATTTATGTCTTCAAATGAACAAATGTGAGGCTACACAAATCATGAAGAATCCGGCAAATGACACCATATCACCAAAGGAAGCAATAAATATTCAGTAACTGACCCCAAGGAATGGACAGCTATAAATTGCCTGAAAATAAATTCAAAATAATCATCCTAAAAAAGCTCAATGAGATATAATAAAATACAGAGAATAAAATAAAAATCAGAAAAACAATGCATGAACAAAAATGACGTATAGTAGAGAAATAGGAATCATTAAAAAATAACCACGCTGAAAGTCTAGAGTTGAAGAACACAGTTAAAGAATTGAAAAGTTCAATAGAAAGCTTTGACAGCAGACTCAATCATACAGAAGTAAGTATCAGCACACCTGAAGACAGGGCATTTGAAGTTGGCTAGTTAGAGGAACATAATTAAAAACAATTTAAAAGAGTGAAAGAATAATAAGGGATCTATGGGACACCATCAAAGAAAAAAAATATGCATTATAAAATCTCCAGAAGGAAAAGAGAAAGAAGAAGAAAATGTGCTGAAAGAAATAATGGCTACAATTTTCTGAACTCTTGGGAGCCATTTAGACATCCAAATTAATAAAGTTGAAAGACTTCCAAGCAAGATAAATTCAAAGATTATTCTATGCATATTCAAGCAAATCGTCAAAAGTAAAAGACCGAAAAAAAAAAAAAAACTTTTTTGAAAGCAACAAGAGGAAAGCAACTTGTAATATACAAGGGAATCAACATATTTCTCAGCAGAAACTTTGCAGGCCCTGAGGGAGCAGGACAATACTTTAAAGTGCTGAGAGAAACAAAATTGTCAACAAAGAATGCTACACCCAACAAAGCTGTCCTTCAGAAATGAAGGAGGAGTAAAGATGTTCCCAAAAACAGAAAGTGAGGAAGTTCGTTACCACTAGACCTGCCTTACAAGAAATTGAAACAAGACACTAAGAACAACATGAAAATACATAGAAGTATAAAACTACTTAGCAAAGGTAGATATATAGTCACCTTCAGAATACACTAATGATTTAATGGTAGTATATAAATAATTTTTAGCCTAGTTATAAAGTTAAAAGACAAAAACATTAAAAATAACTGTAGCTACAATAATTTGGTATTAAATACACAATACAAAAAGATGAAAGTATGGCGTCAATATTATAAACTTTTTTGTGAGGAGAGAAAAAAAGAGTAGAATTTTTAAGGTGATTGAAGGTAAATTTTCAGCATGAAGTAAATTTATATAAGACATTTTATGCAAGTTTCATAGGAACTGCAAAGAAAAATACTAAAGACAAAGTAATCAAAGCATACCACTATAAAATATCAGCAAATCACAAAGAAAAACAACAAGAGAAAAAGAAAAGAACCAAAAAATAGTCAGAAACATTTAATAAAGTTAAAATAATAAGTCCTTACCTTTCAATAATTACTTTAAATATAAATGGATTCAATTCTCCAATCAAAAGATGTAGAGTGGCTGAATAAATAAAAAGAAAAGATTTAGTAATATCCAAAAAATCCAATAATATGAGCCTACAAGGGACTCATCTTACCTTTAAGAACACCCATAGGCTGAAAGCGAAGGTGTGAAAGAAGGTATTACAAGCAAATATTAACCAAAGAGAGCAGAGGTGATCGATCATACTTATATCAAACAAGGTAGACTCAGTTAAAATCTGTCACAAGAAACAAAGAAGAACATTATATGATAATAAAAGGTCAATTCATTAAGAGCATATGACACCTAAAGATATATATACATCCAGTATTGGAGCATTTACACATTTAAAGCCAATATTAACAGATTTGAATGGAAAAATAGATAGCAATACAATATAGCAGAGATCTTTAGTACCCCACTTTAACCAATAGATAGATTGTCCACAGAGAAAATCAGTAAAGAAATAGGGATTTTAATTGCACTATAAACCAAATGAACCTTATATACATATATAGAACTTTCCATCCAACAGCAGCAGAATGCACATTCTTCTCAAGTGTACATAGGCCACCCTCCATGATAAACCATATGTTAAGGCCACAAAACAGGCCTTAACAAATTTAAGAAGATTGAAATCTTAAAATTGTCTTCTCCTCTTTCTCCTTTTCCTTATCCTTCGTCTTTCCATTCTTCTTTTTCACCAGCAGCAGCAGCATAGCTAACATACCATGAGCCTTTACTATATGCCAGACATATGTTAAATACTTTACACATATTAACCCACTTAATCTTCCCAGTCACCCATTTAATGGGTGGGAAGTCTGATTCATATGACAAGTTGCACTTTTTGTAAACTATACTGCCATTGTGCTGTGCTTGTACATTTACTTATTGATTGGTTATTAGGGCTAAGTCAGTAGTTATACCAACGTCAAGGGAGAGGAAATTATAACTGGGAAAATGAACCTATAATATGCAGAAAGGCTCCTGCCAATGGGATAAATATGGACAAGTCATTCAAACATGTCATACCCCAGGGCCCCAACATATCACCAGGAAATGGGATGTACACTTTGGGCCCAAAAGAGAAAGCGATGTGTTATATTCAATCATTTAGTGTAATCATATTACCGTTTACCATATTACCATTGTGTATCCATTTTTATTTTGGGAAATAGGAATCTAATGTATAAAGCAGCAAGCCATGTAAATAGACATTCTTCTCTTTGTTTCATTCAGACAGGACACCAGGGCCCCAGGACTGTCCTTTCTTTTGTTGGGTCAAGAGCAAAGACACACCTCCCCATGCATTCCAGTTTTGTCACCATATTCAGTAGTAACATCCTCGAGGATATAGTTTATATTACCCCAGGATCCCCCTGATCCAATGACAATACCCTAAATGGACTTGGTGAAAGGAAAAATGGTGAAGAATTCACAGTGGCGGTGTCTGGATGCAGATATATACCAACAGCATGACACCCTCAGGAAGCTCTGCTGTCCCTGTCCTCTCATCTGTGAGAAGTGACTGGACTGCATTACATCACTTCTAAGGTACTTTCATGCTCTATGAGCCTAGGTCCATGTTAATTATTTGCAATTACCTGTGTCTGTTTTCTTTGGGAGCTACTCTCTTTTCTCTCATGTATCTATGGAAATTTCTTTCTCCTCCTCCTCCTCCTCCTCCTCTCTCTCTCCCCCTGTCCCTCCCTCCCTCTCTTAATATAAAATTATTCAACCTCACTTTCATGAAGTAGCTCATTGATCCAAGGAGCTACATTTTCTCAGAGAGAAAAACATGAGTGTTTACAATAGATAAATGCCCCAATAGAGGGAGTTGGCCATTAGTTTTGCCCTATAAGGGTGGGAAAAAATCTTCGTGGAGTTGATGACTTTTGCTATAAGCTTTAAAGTAAGAGTTTATCAAATGCAAAAGATGGATGGAACTAGGGGAAAACAGAAAAATGGGAAGATACTGGAGTGTGGGTACCAGAAAGCAAAGCTCAGCATAGTGCATAGAAAGAAGCCTGCATGAAGACGAACAAATACAGTGTCTGGGATTTCCCAGTCAGGTGTGCGAGGTTCAGAAAATCAAATGGAGATGGTGCAAGACAAACCATTCAGTAGATGAAGAAACATGAGCAGAAGTCCAGTTCCAACAGTCTCCACCCTCGCATGCAGTGTGACAGCAGAGGAGAATACAGACAACGATTTTCCATACAAAAGTTAAGTGTAATGAATGAAGAAAGCAATCATATCTTCATAATATTTGGACTTGTCCCAGATTGAAAAGTTGTTCACTTTGCCTTACTAATCTTCTATGTAACCAAGTCAAAAATCCTAACATGAGCCCTCCACATAAAGGAATATGATAATAACTTCACAAAGAATTTAAAAAACAACAATAACAAATTCTGCCCATACAGGCAGGCCATTGCACAATCTTTATTGTGCAAACACTAGCTCAAGGTTTACTTTCACAGTCCTTTGAGGCGAGGGAACAGCTGGAAAGAAGCAGCGGGGGCAGGGAGGCAGCCTCAGAATGAGCATAGGGAAATGATTGTGTCCCTCAGTAATAATTTTTAAATCATCTCATGTTCCTACAGAAGAACAAACAACTACTTTTAATCACGTTTCTAAAAGACAAATAGCAGCATTTACAAAATGTAAGAAAACTTCAAGAATGCAAAACGGCGACCAATTATGCAGCAGCCCAGAGTGAGTGACAATGACCAGCAGTCTTGAAAAGGGATGTTATAATTGAGCCACTGACAGAGCCCTAACTGGGGCAGCGCCACTGGGTGCCTGGAGAACACAGTGCATTTTAATTGCTTATGCAGGCATTTATTTGGTCTCTTTGGTCTGGTTTATAGTCCTTTTATAATAATCCTACTTAACCACAAATCAGGTACAAATTAAAAAGAATAAAGTCAGCCACAACGTCCTCCCTCCTAAACACAGCTGTATTATTTGATAGATATTTGTCACTTAAATTTTAATGAAGGTGGAACCAGGATGGATGATGGACAAAAAGGAAGTGAGCAGAATTGAACTTGTTCTGAAATAAGCAGATCTACCAGAAGGAGGGAAGCTCAGGGAGACAGCGAGAGGACAGAGGTAGACCTGTATGTGGATGAATGGACCTGCCTCTGTGAGCCGTTGGCCGCTGACAAGCAGGCAGAGGGACAAAATGGCTTCAAGCGCACAGCAAACAGGGTGTCAGCCTGGGTGGGGATCTCCTACCTGAAATCACCAGGCTGCACTTACCGGTTGCAATATTTCACTGCATCCTAAAGCAGCTGGCTCTGCTCTCTGCGGAGGCAGCCCGCTGCTTTGCTTCATCATGTATGCCATCCTCTGCAGCCAATGTGGGGAGGGAGACACTCTTTTCTCCCACCTGCTGGTGGCTTTCAGAAATGCAGGGCGCACCTGGCTATCCGCAGGACTTCCTGTATCCTCCAAATTCCATTTACCTCCTCTCATTTGGAAACCAAAAAGCGGCACAGAAATGACTGCAAGTTAGGCTAATCCGTTCATATCTCTTGTTAAATGTATCTGTATCTCTACTGGTCGTCCTGTGTACACAAGAACAGAGTGAAGGAATGGGTGATAAATATTTCATGATGTTGACTCTGCAGCGATTTTGAATGAGATTGTCCACGAGTAATTACCACATTTTCTCAACTACTCTTTGGGGCGGGTAAAAGTTTTGATGTACAAAAATCTCACTGAAGGTATTATATTCACTTGAAGAAAGTTAGGCAAAGACCACAACATGGGCCCTTCAGGTTAGCAGTTGTGTTTTCTAGAAATGCACATGAGACAGCAGGGCTGAGAGGATGTGGAAAGGAGACAAGGACAGGCCACCTGCACCTTCTCAGTCTGTCTATTGGACTTCCAGACCAGACAAATTAGGGCTTCCAATCATATGTGGTCAAACAACTTGACTAATCTTTTTTCTTGTGTCTTGACCAATATGTAGATGAAATTCACCATTTTAGGAAGAGGGGTGCATTTAGGGTGCTAGATAAGGGAAAGTGGAAAAGATTGATGGGCTTGAATCCATAAGTCAATAACACCTGAACTGGAGTAATTAAACAGGCAAATACAATTGACAGACTGGGAAATCATAAGACAATAGCCACCTTCATTGTTATACTGTAACATAAGAAGAAAATAAATTGTCTACACAGAAGAAAAGAGACATATTCAATAAATGCCAGAGTCTCTTTATAAATCAGTAACTGTCAACCCTCATCAAAGAGGCAGTAAAATTTTGGTGCCTTCAAGGATGTAACATCCTTAAAGATGCAAGATGTCAAACTGTCCCCTCTGTGGAAAGACCCTTAGTGCTTGATGACCCGGGGTATAGTGCCCACAGTGGTTCTCAAAGTCTGGCTCCTGGACCATAGCAGCAACCTCGCTTACAAACTTGTTAAGAAAAAAAAAAAGACAGATTCTCAGGCACTGCCCTAGCCCTAATGAATGAGGAACTCTGGGGTGGGCCCAGTCAACTGTGTGGTAATAAGCCCTCCAGGTTGTCCAATGCGCACTCAAGTCTGGGCATACACCTCTGCTCCTAGCTACTGGGTTTTATCAGCCTTGTCCACTGCAAGATGCCAACATCTGCCCTCAGAGAAAATGTGCTGCAAATATGCTCTCTTTGTTCTTCGTTTATATCTAACTAGCTTTTATATTTAACTAGTTGTTTCATCTGCACTATAAAAGTGCCCTGCGTCTTCTCCAGACACTGAGGGTGGGGCGTCCAGATGTTTAAGAAAGGGCCAAGTGAAGAAAGCAGGCAGAGATTCTCTTCTTTCCTCTCCCAAGCCATCTCCCTGGGTATACCCTGTCTGCCCCTGCAATTTCCTTTCCACCTTCAGGAAGGGGCTTCCTTTGTGGGGAAGCTTCTCTGGGAGCTCCGAGCCCCTCAGTGGTTGGGGTTCCCTTCTCTCCCTGCATTCAGCAGGAGCCTTGGTTGTCTGAGGCTCTGAGGGCTGGTGATCCATCAGCGTTTGATCTGCAGAGCAGGAGTTGAGTGGAGAGGAGAGAGCAGCCCCGGGAAACGAGAGGAGAGAGAGATGGTGAGGAAGGGTGGGGATGGGCTAGTCCTTGTCCTGGAACTAACAGAAAGGACCAAACTTAAGTCACTGAGGAGGGGAGAGGACCAGAAGCTAAGGGAGCTGAACTCATAAGAGACTTGTCAGAAGAATCTCAGGCATAAGTTACCTCTCTTTAGGGCCCAGGGACCAAAATAGAGTCCCTGCATGACTGACAGAGTGTAAGGCTACTGGCCACAGGTGGAGATAGCTCCAGTGGCAGCAAAGTCCTGAAGTGGACTGGGACAACACCATTGGGCAAACAATCCCTCTGCCCCCAATACGCCTGGGGCGGGTGGGGTTTACAAAGGATCAGGGACGTACCAGGGAGGATAGAGAGCCTGGGAGGTACCAGGGAGATACCTGCCCCCAATACACCTGGGGGTTTTTACAAAGGATCAGGGAAGTACCAGGGAGGGTAGAGAGCCTGGGAGACTGCTGGGACCACCCTTCCCAGAGACCTGCACAAGGGCGCAATGAGATACCAGACTCCAGCCACAACACCTTTGGGACCCTCCAATGGGGGTCACCCGAGGCCAAGCTCTTTTGGAGCTGCTCCCAGCTATGATTGAGATCTCCAAAAGGATTAGAGCTGGGCCTTCAGGCAGGACTCATCCACAGGCCATCCTTAGGGTAGACATCTGAGGTTCCCCCTGCCCAGTCCTCCTGGGTTCCCCCACCCACTCGGCTCCACCCTGTTCCTCCATGGGTGCTTTCCTCAACAAATCTCCTGCACTTCTTGTTCCACCCCAATGTCCACTTTCAAGAGACCCAGTAGGGACACATCCTGCATAGGGAGAAAAGGGCTGAGAGCTGTGTAAATACAAAAGTGAGGTTCTTCTATGCACACCCAGTCTGGTGCGACTGGAATCCCTGGACACACGTTTGCCACTGCGTACAAGTAACACCAAATACCTATGCACCAGCCATATCTACATGCCTCACATGCCATCACCAATTTCATTCTTGCCACGGCCCTGTGAAGGAGACTGCTAATGTCATCTCCATTTTGGCAGTGAGAAAACTGCCATCCCAATATCACACAACTAAGTGCTGGAAGGAGGGATCTAACCCAGGCACCACACTGCCCACCCTCTCATGATGAGAGGGTGGCACTATTTCTTGTCCATCTGTGCAACCTCAGGGTTCAGTACATCACTGGCAGCCAGTAAACAGTTAACGAGTCAATAAGTAAAAATGTTAAGTATCTTGAGTTCATTGTTTTCCAGCCTACGGGCAGGTGTAACTTTATTGTGAGTGGCCTTGGGTCCACATTTGTGCAAGAACTGAAAAAAAAAAACTATTCATTTGTTTATATATAACTTTTTAAATTTGAATCAGAGTATAATGCTGTCATCCAGGCTGGAGAGCAGCGGCAAGATCACGGCTCACCACAGTCTCAGACTCCTGAGCTTAGGCGAACCTTCCATCTCAGCCTCCCAAGTAGCTGGAACTACAGGCATGCACCACCACACTTGGTTCATTTTTTGATTTTGCTGTGTTGCCCAGGCTGGTCTTGAACTCCTGAGCTCAAACAATCCTCTTGCCTCAGCCTCCCAAAGTGCTGGCATTACCGGTGAGAGCCATCACGGCTGGCCCTGTATATAATGCTTTTACAAAGTGTATAGGAGCTATCTTGATGAATTTTAAGAGGCTGCTGAGTTCATAGCTGTTTTCTGTGTGTCCTTTCTGTGTTTGCCAACTAAGATGCTAGAAGTCCAGGAACTATCAGGGGAAGTGTCATGGCATTTTGTCACATTGAAAAGGAGACATAATGTTAGAATATGAATCAGAAGGAAGACAAGAAGAGGGGAAGAGCTGGAGAGGCAAACATCACTTGGGGAAGGAGAAGGAAAGAGAAAGGATGCAGAGAACCAACCTGTAACACAAAAACCATGCTGAGGACTTTATTCCTCCCCTGATGTTACATCTCACTTCCTGTTTTACCCCAAGGGACTCATATAAGATAATATGATTCACCTAAGGACCTATTCTAATTGGCCAAAACAGAAGTTGAACTTAAATTATACTAGAAATGATTGAGAATTGCATTTCATGGTAAAAAGGATCAGACTTTACCCAAGTCATTTTTGGACATAGCTAATGAATCAGCAAGAATGGAATCCCGAGTAAGCTACCACAGAGACACCAGTCAGAAACAGAAATGCAATTTGCTTCCTGCATTACCAACAATAAACAATCCTTTATATCATAATGTAAGATCTAAAAATAGTTTACTTTAAATTTTGAGCCCTTGTACATAATGAAAGGAGGCTGTGCATAAAAGCCAGTTATTCATTTATTCTCTACATTAAAGGCTTCAACAGTAAGAGCCCAATTAACAAAAAAGACCAGTGGGAAATTATGCACAATACTTTTTGTTTATTACAGAGAGATTTTATGTTCATATCTCTCTGCAAGGAAATTACATGCACAACTTGCATAACTCACACATGGCATTAGTCCTTCTGAATTTAGAGTTCTCAAAAATGATCATAGAGAAAAAATTGAAATGGAAAATCAGTGATTTTAGAAAGATACTGTCATTTTGTCATCAGCAGTTGTGAGCAGCATTTCTCAAGGTCATGGACACTAGTCAAGCCCATAGCCTTAGACAGATGGACTGCTGTTGTAGTTGTGACTTCAAAGACGCATCAGGAACATGACTCCAGAAGTCCAAGTTTTAGTCCTGCTTTAGTAGGAGCTATCTATCCATAGACTGTCCCATTAATTTTTGGCATGTTATGAGAATTACCTCTAATCTTCTCCCCTACCATGTCAATGTACAGATAAAGAAACAGACAATTAGTAAACTGTAGGGCTGAGCACTTGCATTAACTTGCTATGACAACCTGGAACACTAAAGTCCTCTTCTGCTAAATGAGATGGGGTAGCAAGATCATCTTTAAGATGCCTTAAGCTTTGGCTACTCTATGGCTTCTCGAGGAGACTTGGAACATTTCCAGGATGTCAGATAACTAAGAAGAAATACCAAAGATCACACTCGCTCTTCACCAGTCAAGAATGTAGTTTAATTTTCCTTCCTAATTTTCTGTGTCTGTGACAGATGATAATTTGTAATTTTGCTGAGACCTGAATTTGGATGGCAGGTAGAAAGCTGGCACACTTGAGCAAATTATTTGGCTATGGAATAAGCCTGCTGACCAACAAGCATCTCCATTTGCAAAAATTCAGGTGGTTCTCTGCTCCGTGTCACTTTTTAGTGACCCTTGTGAACTAATTAAACTCTTCCTCTTCCTAGAGAAATAAATGACTACAAAAGCAAACCATTGGCTAGTTCTGGGAATGGAGCTAAAGAAAAAGAGGGAAAGCCTCGGGAAGCAATAGTTATTTTCACAGGGTAGAAGGGCAGTATATACCAAAGAGTGAGGTTAGGGCTTGGCACTGTGGCTCACACCTGTAATCCCAGCACTTGAAAGACAGAGGCAGGAGGATCGCTTGAGGCCTAAAGTTTAAGACTAGCCTGGGTAACACAATGAGAACCCCATCTCTACAAAAAATAAAAAATAAAAAAATTAATTAGGTATGCCTGTAGTCACAGATACTTGGGAGGTTAATATGGGAGGATTGCTTAAGCTCAAAACGTTGAGGCTGCAAGTGAACTAGGATCGCTCCGCTGCACACTAGTCCAGGTGACAGAGCAAAACCCTGTATGTTAAAATAAAATAAAAGAGTGAGGTGAAAATTCAGCAGTGGCTTGATCCTCTTACCTGCCCACGATGGGTAAAACTAGGCATTATTGCACTTGAGAATTTTGATATTTATTATCTTTTAAGAATATTATATATTCTATTCTATCTTTTAAGACTATTAAAAGTCTTTCACATCTACCCAACCCAAGAGCCATTGGAAGAAAGTACTTTGACTCAAATACAAATCTCAAAAAATCTAAATTTTTTTAGATGAACTGGATAGGAAACAATTGCTGTTGTGTGCTGCAATCTATAAAAGCAATAGATACACTAGGTCTCCAAGCTCTATACTATCATAGAAATTGTAGACTTTTTTCTTTTTTGGTTTTAGAGAGTGATATCTAGATGATTAATCCTTTTCATGGAGCCTTCATCTACTTCCCCATCCTTATTTTGCCTAAAATTGTCAGAAATAAGAATGTGATTTTAAAGAAATATGTCCTGATCAAATCAAATGGATATGATATGATTAGAGTGTTCACACAGAGCATGGATGATAGGCTAATTGGGCCCGCATTCATAATTATGCAATGTTTCTAGTTAGTCCTTTTAACATCAAGAATGACTACACAGGCCTCCTCATATTCTAGTAAGGCAAGAATACAATTATAAATTTCACATCACACACATGTGGAATGATCACAGAAACAGATAAAAAGACAAGAGAGAAGGGTTGAATATTTGGTACCTCTGCACTGGGATATTTTGTGACCCATGGGGTTTCAAGTCTCTAACAGAGTTGGCTAAGCAAAGACAGTCTCGTATCAGTCCTCAAACCTCTCACCATCTAGGAATCCATCTCTAGTCAGAGGTACATGCTGGGATGCCCCAAGTAGACCACACTGTTTTAAATTAATAATTCCTAACATGACCTGTGAACATCCCAAGGATGAGAAATTAATCACAATGTGGGAAATAAATTCCATAACTTTCATTTACTGAAATTTTTACCTATCATATACATATATAATATATTACTATAGTTACATGCATGTAATTAATGAATTTATAAATACGTATAAATAAGTATAGATATATGCTCAAAATGCTTTCCAAATGAAAATCAAATAAAAAATGCTCTAGATTACCTTCCTTGATTGGGGCACTGTATTTTCTTTATTAATTTTAAGATTGTGTTAGCAAAATTCTCCCCAGATTCACCTTGCAATCAGCTAAAAATCCAAGATAGTCTTCACTTAAGCTTGCATTAAACCAGGCTTCCCTAAGTTTGTTTGCAAAAATACTAATGAACAAAATACCAGAATTTCCATTCATTTTTGTTTGAATTTATTTTATTGATTTCTGCTCACTAATTTTGCCTGTCAGAATTGATACATATATGCATTATCAACTATGTTAAAAAGAAGGGGGGGGCATATACAAATATTGGAGGGAAATAAGTTAACATATTTCAATAGAGGCTGTTCCAAGTTCACCAGTTTATGGTGACATTCTACTTTCTCATACTTTTTCTACTTTTGAATTTTTCTATAAAATTTCATGTGTTTAGAACAATAAAAAGATAAACATTTGTAAGACAAATCTTTAAATTTTATCACCCTGTGTCTTTGCTACATCTTCAGAACCAGTGCTGATGGTAAATGCTCTAACTTCCTATGTTATTAAGCACCAAGCAGGATTCCATTTATAACCTTGACTTGGTATTAATAATTTATGTCCATTAGAATTTTACAATTTCAAAGAATAATAACATTTAACAAAAAAAGGACATGGGTTAAGAGAAAAGAAGGAGACAGTTCATGGTTTGTGTGTCCTGGGACATCCTGGGCTAACCCGGTATGGGCATTTAAGATAGTGTTGGCAAAATTCTCCCCAGATTCACCTTGCATTCAGCTAAAATTCCAAGATAGTCTACACTTAAACTTGCGTTAAGCTAGGCTTCCCTAAGCTTGTGTTTGTAAAAATACTATTGAACAAAATCCCAGAATTTCCCATTCACTGGAATCTTGAAATTCCATTTGAAATTCCATTCACTGGAATCCTCTCGGGGGGAGAGCATCTTGTCCCCAAATTGATTTGTGTGAAGCAAACCCATTTAGCTCCTGAGGAAGGATACCTGTCGTCTTGCAACATATTTGCAAGCCACCCCCTATCCAACTTTTATTTAAGTTCTTGGTTTACTAGTTAATGACTAATTCGCATCAAAAAAAATTTTTTAGCTAAAACTAGATCTTTTACCTGCTACTTGCTCATAGCAGCCAGATCAAAACCAATATCAAAATTGTATCCTAATAATAAACATGTCACACCAACTTTGAGTAAAGCAAAATAGGTAACAAACGTTAAAATTGTATTTTATTTTTATTTATTCAATTATTTTTTACAAATGACTCAAGGTGGGACTGATGAGCTCAGCCAGTGCTAACAAGGACAAGTACAGTCCACAAACTAGCCACCCCATCCATGGTTCCCACTGGACAGAGCAAGGATGGTGACAAACTTGCCTAGAGGAATCAGTATGGCCGCCTCTACGCCAGCTCACAGGACAACCACTTGGAGCCCTCAACATAAGCACACATGTCACCTCTTCAGATCAGAGGAAAAGCATACGACATCCTACAAAATTTTACAGAGGTTAGTTTTGATGAACAGAAAGTGGACGGTGAATGTTTTTATTTCAAAGGATTAGAATGTACTAGATAAAAGCAGAGACATTTGGATGTGTTTCCTAAATGCAACAAATGCTGAATGAGGTAAGTGAGCGTGATCTGAGGAGCTGGGGGCAAAAGGGACAGGCACAGCCCCGTAAATAAGCAGTAGATAAACCAGACAGCGTTTTGATAAATGATAGCCGTAGGAGCAAGAAGAAATCAGCAGTTAAGAAGGAAATAAAGATCATGTGGGAATTCAAAATTGGTATGAGAAATATGTTATTGTGTTTCTAAAGATGAAAACATTCACAGTGCGGATTATAAATATGCAGCTATTATCAATGATACTGTACAAAATATGTTATTATCTAGATTATTAAACTAGCAACTCAGATGCAACCATTATGAAATGATTGTATAGAAGGGATATTGGAGGATTGGAGCCTAATTAGACTGGGTACGGGAGGCCTGCTGGGAAGTCAAGGCTTATAAGTGCATCAGGGAAGAGGTTTGAGTTCAGAGTCCTCGTTTTTGACCCTGTTCTTGACCACTAAAACGTATAATGAAGACCATATTCTCAAACTCACATACAGTGCATATCTATCACTTTGCATAGTAGGTATATTCTATATACTTCTGAAAAAATTGTGCACAAATAATTCCTTTTGGCAAATCAAAGTGTGCTTTAAATGCACCAGGGGAGATGAGATAATGCATAGACAATTGCTTTGAAAAATTTTGAAGCACAAAAATATAAGCTATTAATGATAACAAAGTCTGTACAACTAACTTGTGACTGTAGTTCTAATCTGATGCTAAAAACACAATATATAAAATTACAATGATAGTAAAATAAATACTGACCATTTTTTTGTAAATAAAGAACTCTCATGTGAAATGAATGTTTTTTTCTCATGTCTTGTGTTTTATGTGCTTGTCCTTTGGAACAGGTGTCCCCAGCCCCCAGGCTGAAGATTGGTACCGGTCCATGGCTTGTTAGGAATGGGACCACACAGCAGGAGGTGAGTGGTAGATGAGCGGAGCGCCACCTCCTATCAGAACCCTATCTGAACTGTGCATGTGAGGGATCAAGGTTGGGCACTCCTTATGAGAATTTAATGTCTGATGAATTTAATGCCCCACACCTCTGTGGAAAAAATAGTCTTCCATGAAACCAGCCTCTGATGCCCAAAATGTTAGGGACCACTTCTTTAGAAGACAAATCCGGCTGCTGCATTGGGGATGATCTGGTCCATAAATGAGTTTGTTCCAGCAACCAGACCTGACTTTAGCTCATGAGCCTATGGAGAGTCAGAACAAAACATGTAAGTGCATGATAAAGAAATAATGAAAATAAAATTACAATCTGGCAACTGAGGTACACAGTAGGAAAATAACTCAGTCATTAGGAACTGACCAAAGTGAGCCTGGGTGACTAAGAGATGCTGCTGTTATAAAAATTGGATAGTTTTGGAGTGAAGTCGGGCTGAGGTATACACCCAGGGGGACTGTGGACCATCATGGATTCAGTCCAGATCGCTGAAAGTATCTTGGCTGAGTGCTTATATGAGGGGGAACCCCTAAAAAAACAAAATTTATTTATTTAAAAATTGTGTATTTATTCTTACATGTTTCAACTTTAATCACCTTCGGAATACTCACCGTTTGATACAATACACCTATCGAGACACTTTTCCCACTGCACAAAACTGTTTTTGAACTCATCAATTTTTATATCTTTTCGTGCTTCTCCCATTCTTTTGTTTTACCGCTTCCACACTGGCAAAACGTTTCACTTGGAGGACGTTTTTAATGCAGGGAAACATAAAGTTGCTTGGGTTGAGATAGTGTAAATAGGTAGGGTGGGATATGGGGGTCAAGCTGTTTTGGGTCAAAAAAAACTACTGAACAGTCAGCACAGTGAGAGCAGGTGTGCTTGTAAATCACCCATCATGAAATGGGCAAACGCACTGAAAAAACCTCCAAAAAAAAAATTCACTGAAGCTGAACGCAGCCCCTTACAACAGCACTAGCTGGTACACTGATGTTGATGGATTCCTAGAACACTTACCTCGTGGGGAAACCCCATACAAGGGATCCACATTCCAAAAGATAATTCCAGTTTTTGAGGGGTTCCCCCCTCCGAAGTCCATCTTGTGCAAGTTTAGCAGGATGTGAGTAGATTTCCAAGAGCCTGATAATCCCCGAAGGCTCTAATGAAATTGAGTTCCAAGATCCACAAAGATGGAAGCAGAGCTAGGGGCTCCCACTGGCCCCATTCTCAACCATATGCAATATGGGAGTACCAGGTATAGCATAAATGAGGACCTCCTGCCAGAGTCTAACCAGCTGCCCATGGGGAGTCAGGGCTCTCACCCCAAGCTGGAATACCCCATTTAGACTTTAGAAGCAGGCAAGGATTTGTCCAAAGTGTCATTCAACACCCAAACTCACTCTATAGCATCCCAATTTTGCTGCTAGAGAGGAGAAAAAGAATCAAATCCAAAATAAAACATTTTCTAAATATTTTCTCATTAAAAAAATAGTAAATCATTATTGAAAACTCAGAGTTAAGGTTAACTTTTCATCAGAGACTCAAATGCACACAGCTAGGGAGATTGATATATCAGTGTTCATTATTGAAGGAAAATTAATACCCCTTGGAATTCTAATAGAAAATGAGACACACATTTGTAGAAAATTTAAAAATATATTTAAAAAATACAAGTTGGAACATTGAAAGATATGGGAAGAGAAATTTTATTTGAACCATAGTTTTAAGAGAGAGATTGTTCTCTTCGATTGTCATAATGCCTTCAAAAGGGTCAGTGTTAGATCTGAAAGTGTTTATAAGAGGCAGAAACATCACGTATTCACATGCTCACTCTCAACTGGGATCATCTACTGCTGTTTTTTAAGCTCTCTCTCTTCCTTCTTGACTAAAATTCATCTCAGGACACGACCATGTGAGAGCCTGGAGCCTGCATAAGAAGCCAACAATGTGGCTTCCTGTGCCACCTTTCTCATAGATGTATGTCACACGTGTGTAGCTGCCACCATGGCATTAGTCACATATTTTTCAGAGGAATGACACATACTAGAAGTACTAGATCACTTACATGTTAATTGCAATTACATAGCAAAACACAATGTACTGCCAAAATATTCACAGGATAATTGCCCTGTGATGACAAGATAATTCTTCCTATTCTTCCAAAACAGAATGTAGTTGCCCCATCTAATTACTTTGCAATCTTCTAGGCAAAAATGTTCACTCGACCCCAGCCAAGCATGTATCTCTTCATGAACAGCCCTTCTCAGAACAACTTTCATCATTTTGGGGAAAGTATGGGGGTATGCCAAGGATTAAATAAGAACTTTTCAATCTCAGTGCCACAGACATACAGAGCCAGGTGCCTGCCTGCATCTGCCTCTCTCTCTCTCTCTCTCTCTCTCTCACTGTGTGTGTGTGTGTGTGTGTGTGTGTGTGTGTGTGTGTATGTAAGATAGGGAGGGTGGGATTCACCCTGTGCACTGTAAAGGATATTTAGCATCATCCCTGATCTCCACTTACTAAATAACATTAGCATCATTAAATGTCACCCTCAGTTGTGACAACCAAAAATGTTTCCAGACATTGCCAAATGTGCCCTTGGGGGCAAGGTTGCCCACTGTTGGGAACCACTGAATTAGATGTATTTTCCCAGTTGATGAGCTCCAACTCCTCAAGGGCAGCTGGTTGGACTCAGGGAAGAGGTCCTGGCTTATACTATCCTTGGTACCCCTATACTGCACGTGGTTGAGAATTGAGCAAGTGGGGGCCTCCAGCTCTACTTTCATCTCTATGGATCTTGGTGATGAGGTATGTTCTATGTGTCATGGCTGACTTGACACAACTCAGGGGTCAGGTCTTGTGATATCCCTTTCTCCTTGGACCTCCCTTCATGCCTCTTCGCACATCTCCAGGCACCCATGCATTCCTCCCCCTAAAGAATCCCAACTCCTATGCTGTCTTCCTCACTTTCCACAGCATCTCTCACCAGCACCACCAGAATCACATGCAGACACCTCCGCAAGTCACTCCCTCATCACCATTACCCATCACAGGTCCAAGTGAAGAGGAGAACTCTTTGGTTGAAAAATAAAGTATGATTCAATAACACCCTTAATTCTTACAGGAGTAGTTGATGAAATTTTAGGTTGTGTACACAGGTGTACAAGAAAATAATTTGGAGTCAGAAAGCCATTTTCAGTATTTCCTGCATAAAGTTAGCTCTGCTGGGCCCACCTAAGCCTCTGGCAGGAAGGTGGGAAGCAGACAATTTTTCAAAGTTCAAGGACAGTCCAGTCTTGAATGAAAGGAACAAAATGTGTTAATTATCAATCCTGAATTGATTTGGCTGAGGCTGTTTCTGTCATTTCAGTGATAAATTGGAAAATGTCCAGAAGATTTTCAATACATCATTGTAATGTGTTTTAAGAAATAATCACTATGAGAAGATGGAATTGCCTTAGAGTAGGATTCTGCAAACATTTTACGTAAAGGATCAGAGTTAACATTCATTATGGTCACATAATAACAATAACTCCATTCTGCCGTTGTATCATTCCATAGAGAATATGTAAATGAATGAGTGTGGTTGTGTTCCAATAAAACTTTATTAACAAAAGAAGGCTAGGGCCAAATTTGGTCTAAGACCCATAGTTTGCCAATCTCTGATTCAGGGAATCCCTCCTTGTTTCTGCATCTAGCATTTACTGAACATCAATTATGAGTTAGGCATTAGGAGGCACACTGGGTTAGAGGATAAATAACACACTGGCCCAGCACTTAAGAAGCTTACAGCTGAATGGGAGAGTGAAGTATAAAGAGTAGACCAAGGAAAGTATGAAAGGGGCATGACAGAAACCCAGAGGCATGATCTGTTCCCCCACTGCAGGTGGGGGATGGTTAAATAAAGACTTCACCAAAAGTTTCTGAGAATTCACTGAAGAGCCTTCATTTCTGCAGAGGCTACCCTGTGCCTCGCTGACATGCTTGAGGCAACCCATTCTGTCTCCCTGCCAGCTGGGACTTTCTACCACAGCCATACATTAGTCTCTTTTCTAGGGCTGAAGTTCTGAAATGTCCCCTCCTTAATAACTTGCAGTCTGTGATTTGATCCCTGTTCCTGCCCCAGGTCTACCAAAGTGAAGGACACAATAGAGCGGGCCAGCATCCTTGACCTACCTCCTCTGTGGTTAAACTCAGAGGCATCCTTCAAGTTCTGCCATATTTCATTCATGTTCTGTCTTCTTTATGGTAACTTATGGACACATTTGGAGCACTTTAGAGGATCAGTTAAGATGGTAAATGTATCTCATTTCATATATCAATTTTTAGCCAGACCTCACCATTGGCTGACCTTCTAACTGCACAGATCGGACTACATTTTGATTCTTACTTCATGTCTGTAGCCTCACATGTGACTTATGAGTGAGAGAATATAGAATGCTATTGTTTTACTCTTTTTTAACCACAAAAGACAGTAACATTGGAAGTAGAAAGTTCATAAAAAAAAATTAAAAGATTCTTAATTGAAATTAAAATATGCTAGTAGAGTATTATGGGAAATATTTCATTGACTCCAAAATCTGGATAGCTAATGCTGTCTTTGTTTGTTACAACATGCATGCAGTTCTGATTTCTAAAGTTGCATCCAGTATCTTGGAAGGGTACACATGAGAAAATTAGCACATTCATTTTTAGTAGCAAAAACACTACAAAAGGATGGCAATTAACAGCTAGACTAGTTCAAGATAAACAGCAATGATACACAAGATGTATTACACCAGTTTCCTGTTGCTGTTGTAAAAAATGATCATGAACTTAGTGGCTTAAAAAATACCAAATGAGCTGGGCTCAGTGGCTCAGCCTGTAATCCCGTGCCTTTGGGAGGCTGAAGTGAGTGGATTGCCTGAGCCCGTGGGTTCGAGACCTGCCTGGGCAACTTGGTGAGACCTCATCTCTACAATAAATCAAAAAGTTAGCCGGGCGTGGTAGCGCGTGCCTGTAGTTCCAGCTACTTGAAAGGCTGAGGCGGAAGGATCACCGGAGCCCACCAGGTCAAGACTCCAACAAAAAAAAAAATACCAAATGTATTTTCCTACTGCTCTAGAGGTCATAAGTCTGAAATGAGTCTCACAAGAATCAAATCAAAGTATAAATAAGGCTGCTTTCCTTCCAGACTCTTTCAGAAAGTGTTTCCTTCCCTTTTCCAGCTTCTAGTCTACCCTTAATCCTCAGCATGCAGTCTTTCCCTCCATCTCCAAAGTGTCACACTCCAACCTCTGTTTTTGATTGTTGCTGTGTCTTCTTTTCTGAATCCAACCTCCTAATTCCCTCTTATAAGGACCCTTGTGATGACTTTGAGCCCACTCAGATCATCCAAGATCTCAAAATTCTTAACTTAATCACATCTGCAAAGTCATTTTGGCTATGGATAACAAATTCACAGTTCTGAAGATTCAGACATGAGTATCTTTGGTGGGTCACTACTCTACCTACCACCAAAAAAAGGCAAAAACCAGGAAGAAATATTGCCTAACAAAGGCACAGTAGGGGATGGTTGAACATGGAGACTAATTAATTAATGTCCTTCTGCTGGGTATATAAAGGAAGAAGTAGGAAAAAGGTAGAGACTGCCAGCTTTGGAGGTAGAGAGCACATGAAACAAGAGCACTGGCCTGGAGTCAGGAGGCTCCGGTTGTAGAACGACTTGATGCCACCTTTCTCTGGAACTGTGCCTGTCACATGCTTTTCTGAGTTTTCTTCTCCAGCCTTCGACCACCTCCCTCTCTGGCTCTGCACCCCACATGCTCTGCCTTCCCTCTTGTCTGAGTAGTTCCGATTACCTCTCTTTGGGACTCTGCATCTCTCCTCCCACCTGTGCTTCACAAATCATCCCCCCTCACCCAGTCATCAGTCCTTATTCTTTGTGGAATCACTTCTTCAACTCACAAACATCCTGGGGAAAAAAATCTCCCTTGATCCATGCTCACCTCCACCCACCTTATTTCTCTGTTCCTATTTATAACAAAACTTTCTAAAACAGTGATTTGTGTTGTCCGTCTCCACCCCCTCACCTCCTGTTCTATTGAACCTACTCCATATGGGTTTTTGTCTCCAAATACTCCTCTGGAATGTCAGAAATGATAGTCATTTCCACCTTGCCCAGCCTAGCAGGCAGTTCTCAAGCTTTCCTTGACTTCTCAGTGTTTTGACATTGCTGATCACCCTTCACTTTTCAAAATTTACTTCCTTGTCTCCCCTAACATCAAGTCCTTCCAATTTTCTCACTAACCCCCCCTGCCATCAGCATTTTCTCAGCCTCATTTCCTTCTCTTGCCAGCATGTCAACTTTGGGTGCTGCTGACTCAGTCCTCTGACCCCTTCTCTTCCTACACTTACTCTCTTGGAAGTTTACCCAGTCTCACCACTCTAAATGCCTCCTAATTTATACAACCAGTTCAAATTCCTGAACTCTAGAATGCTATATTCAACTGCCTTCTCAGTTTTTCCACTTGGATGTCAAACATACACCTCCAACACAGCCAACCCAAAGAGGAACCTTGATGTATCAACTCCAAGCCTGCTACTCCCAGTCTTTTCTCCTTCAGAAAATTCATTCTTATGGCTGCTCAAGCCAACATCTTAGGTGCTATCTTTGCTGCCTCTTTCTCTGCTCCTGCTGACACAGATCAGTGGCAAAGTCTACTGGTTCTATATTCAAAATATATCCAGAGGCCACTTTGTGCTTTGTACTTTCTCCACCCAAAATACCCAAACCTAAGTCACTGTCATTCTTCATCTTGAATATTGTATACAAGTAGTTCTCCTTTATTTACAGTTTTACTTTCTGTGGCTTCAGAACCTGCAGTCAACCATGATCTGAACATATTAAACGGAATAATCTAGAAATAAACAACTCATAAGTTTCAAATTGCACACCATTCTGAGCTACTTGATGAAAACCCTTGTTCTATCCCACCCAAGATGCGAATCAACTCTTTGTCCACTGTCTCCATGTTTCTACACTGTGTACCTGTTAGCACTTTATAGCTGCCTCAGTGATCAGACTGACCATCAGAATATCACAGGAAACACTCCAGCTCCCTGCAATGCTCTACAAGGCTCCCACAAAGCCTCTCTGGCCTCATTCCTAGTGGGGCCCACCCTGGCTCATTGCTCTCCAGCCTCATTGTTCCTCGGACAAAAGCCTCTACACATGTGTACTTGCTGAGCCCACTGCAGAAACCATGGTTCCTTTGGATCTTCCCAAGGTGCACACCCTGACTTCATGATCTTTCTGCTCAGACTTCTCTTTCACACACCTGACCACCACATGCATCATGACTTTTCATTTCTCCATCCTTCTCCCTATTCTTTTGCAGAATGCAACACACATCATTGCATGCAATCAGTGTAAATGTTTGCTTATCAACTTGCTTGTTTTCTGTCTCTGTAGTAGACTGTAAGACCCATGAGAACCAGAATTGTGTGGGTCTCATTCTCTCTTGCATCTCCAGGACCTAAAATAGTCCTAGCACATAAGAGGTATTCCATATATTTGTAGAATATTTGTAGAATGGGCTAGTGTGTTCTCATGCATAACTGTCTACACCATCATGGTACTTTCTATATTCTAATTGTCTATTACCTCAACTGTCTTCTGCACTAGGCTGTAAATTCTTCAGGGCAGCAGTTTAACTTCTTTGCCCCAGTGTCAGACATTCCATGTATATTAGATGTTTGGAAGAATGAATAGAGAGATGGATTGACGAGATTAAATGAGTCAGAGTCACACCTAGGACTGGCCCTGGGGTCACAGTTCGACAGGTAAATTGGTTTGCTTTTAGAAATTAATTCATCAGATATTTCAGTGGGCCATATAAATGCCATTGAAGCTAGTCATACAGACAGGAAAAAGCAAAATTATATATGTATATATATATATATTTTTTTTTTTTTAACTGTATGGGTTGACACTTCCTATTTTCCTCTAGGCTGTAATCAGCATTGGGGTTATTTCTGCTTTCCAAAGCATCTTCTTACAACTCAGCTCCATCTCCTTCTGTCCCACTTGCGTCTTAAACAATATAAGAGGATGTCCCCTGAGTCACTCTCAAACACCACCCTCACCTTCACAGCAGAAAATACAAATCTAGGAAATTACCCTCCAAAGGTAATTCTAACATAATGAAAAGTAAATACAAATGTGTTAGATCTCAGTGGAGTCTCCAAAAATGTTAGGTCACACTTACAGCGGAGCCTCCAGAATGCTAGCTCAGGCCCACCAGGGGTGTAGGGCCCAGTGCTGCGTGAAAGACGCAAAGAATTATACAGAAGTTAGATTAGAAAATATAGTTTATTTACAAAGTATATTAGAGAGAGAGAAACAAGAAATAGGAAGAGGAGATTCACCTCCCCAAGATAAGGGAGGGGGCCAAATCTTAAGAAAACATGGCCTGGCCATAGCTCAAAGAGCACATGGCCATACCACAGTCTAGTAAGGCAATGGCCACTGGTTGCTCATAGTTGAGTCCTTTTAACCCTTCCCTTTGATGGGGGAAGGTTATTAAGGTGATTGGGTGGTAGTCTGCTCCACATCATTATGAAGGGGCAGGTAAGCACAGGTACTTACGTCAGATAATGGACAGCAGGCAGATGGGTGGGTTAGTCACATGATTTCTACCATGGTGGTGGGCTAGATGGGAAGGGACAAGGGAAGGGGTTTTTCTGCAGGAGGCCTGTCAGATGTTTCCAATCCACAAGTTCCTTAGCAAAAAGGTGGTCTTATTATCATTTCTATGGCTTTGGCCAGCTGAGGGGTGATCTTTGACCTTCTGCCTTTCACAAGGAACCTGAAGGTTTCCTAGAGATTATTATGCTAAACCATGAATTGAAAGGTTGGACTGTCCTTGTCTTGCCTCTTATGGAGATTTGCCTAGGGGATGGGGTAGGCTACCAACTTGGCCTACAGTAAATGTCTGAACACTTCCTAAAATCTGCCTATTGGAAATGTATCTATTTATATCCAACCTGTGCCAGATTCAAAGCATGTCAGTCTAAGCTAAAATGGCTATGCTGACACAAAATGTGAACTAAGTTTATTCTAAGTTTCTCGGGGTCTCTCCTTTCAAAATGTAACTATTGTCTTCTGCCTTCCCTACTTGATTTTTGTTAGAACTTAAGAGAGTCTTTAAAGACCTTGACCTAGTATTCGTTGGTGTGAATAATTTAACTACTATTGTTTTTGGGTTTTTTTAATGTCCTAAAAGATGTCTCAATGATTTGGGACTGCCCAATAAAATTTTAGCAATGTTATCTTTCATTAGTGTAAAAAAGCAAAAAAAAAAAAATTTTTTTTTAACTAAACCAAATAAGTTATTTGGAAAAGAAGAAGAGAGAAAAAAGAGGAAATCATTTAAAATATAGATATTTTTTAAGTGGTTGAAAAACTAACATACAAACCATTCGTATTAGAATTATAGTTTTTTCCATTTAGAGAAGTGAGACAAGTTAATTGCATAGTTACCATGAAATAAACTACATGGTAATTACACAGAAACTCCTTTAGAAACCGTAGTAATTACACTGAACTACAGCCTTCTAAAATAGACCAAGAGTTACCAAGTTCATGCACAATGGGAAGATGTTTAACCTGTGCTCTGACTACTTGATGTGAATACAGCCCAGTCAATGACTTTTGATGCCAGTTTTTAAAGATAATGATTTTTAAATGTAGATATGTTTGTAGAAATGGTCCCTAGCACAATATTTCCCTTCAACAAATGGGAGAAAAATCTCAGTTACATACTTTGAGGCAACAAAAAAGTTGACAGTAATTTCCCATCTGAAGGAGGTGACAATCACCAAAGAGAAATATTAACAGTCTCAATTTTAGAAAGAAGTTTTGGTTGTTGACCCGCATTTACATACTGTATGTAGAATTTAAAAGGAAGCTGTGTCAGAATTGAAACTTCTCAGTTGAGAAGTGAATGGTACAGTATATTTTGCATAGGATAAGCCATTTTCTTAGGAATTAAAAGGCTTGTTATGCAGCCATTCTCCCAAAGGATCAAAACAATTACTTTTTGTCACTCTGTTTTACACAAGCCAAGTAATTCAGCTGACAAAATAAAAGGGGAGGGACCAAAATATATGGGTGATGGAGATTGTCATTCCCTAAGACAATCGTAGTAGAATTAAGGATCTTAGGAAAAGCCTATAGAGGCCAGGCACAGTGGCCCACGCCTGTACTCTCAGCACGTTGGAAGGTAGAGACTGGAGGACTGCTTTAGCCCAGGAGTTCAAGGCCAACCTAGGCAATATAGCGAGACCTCATCTTTACAAAAATTAGCTGGGCATGGTGGTACATGCCTGTAGTCTCAGCTACTCAGGAGGCTGAGGCAGAAGGACCACCTGAGCCCATGAGGTCAAGGCTGCAGTGAGATATAATTGTGCCACTGCACTCCAGCTTGGGTGATAGAATGAGACCTCACTTTAAAAAAAAAAAAAGGCTATAGGCATCTTGGGCTTTTAGCACTGGGGGTTGTTTTGAGGCAACTTACTAACTGCTGGCCATGATTTTATCAAAAATTCAGACCTACTCTCTGGGTCTTTTTACTTAAGTGTCTGGGATTCATGTTCTGGAAGAAGCAAGTTGAGAGTTTCTAACCATTGCTAGAGGTTCTTGGTTTGGGGTTTAGCCTCCTGTCACCTTCCCACCCTGCCCGAGGGGTTTCAAAAGGCTGGTCTACAAGGGGCCCTGAAGCTCCTGCCCTGTCTCCCCATCACAGGCCCACCACACTGGCCACAGCCCAAGGGCAAGTCTACATCACTAATGGATCCAGAATCAGCTGCCAAGCTGTTGTGAATTTAATTTTATGGGCATTGTTCTGCTCAGTTGATGCCAGCACAGATGATGGGCATGAGGGTAAGAAATGAGATTAGAGAGGAGCAAAAACAGATGAAGGGGGAAAGGGAAATTTCTAATGGCACATAATTTAAACCTTATTTGTGCTCCATGCCAATGCAGCCAGGCCAAGCCCAAACCCATGTAGAAATGCATTTAGTCCCAAGATGGTTCTGTTCAACCCTGACCCAAGTTCCTGCCCAGCCTTATACACAAACACAAACTGTCACTCTGTCAAGGGCTGTGGGCAACCCCACTAAGATGTGAAATCCTTAAGGGCAGAGAACTGTCTTCTGCTTCATCTTCCTAGTTCAGTAAATGTTTGTTGGCCAAATAAATGAGTGCTCACGTTTGAGGAGACATCAACTACAGATCATCACAGAATGTTGTGGCCTTAAGCCAAAAAGAGTTTGCACAGCCTAACAAGAGAAGAATGGCTGCAAAGCAGTCTTAATTCTAAATGTATGATAATCAAAAGAACGAAGTTGTTAGAACTCACTTAAATTCAGAAACAAGGAGCATTGGTAGAGTTGCTGTAGTCATGTGACATCATGCAGTGGCCATGAGCAGTGTGTCACTGCACTCCAGCCTGGACGACAGACCTAGAAAGGACCAAGAGTGTGGGTTCTACTGTAAACATAGATTTTTAAATGTATTTTAAATAACTCATCTTAATATGCTATGTAATTGCCAAGGGCCTCTTCGGTGCAGTCTGTTTTGAAAGTCTCACACACCAGTGGTGGAAGCCCTGCCATGCTATTTAGAAGAGTCAAAGTGGCCTGGTGGGAAGGCACGGGGCCCTGGAGGCCTGTCCTGAGCTCAGGCCCTTCTGGGCACTATAGCCACATCACCTGACCACTCTGTGTCTTCGTCTTCTCATCTCGATGCAAAGATTAACAAGGGAAAATATGTAGCAGGTCTAGAGCACACGGGCTCAAAGAATGTTGGCTCTTTCATGCAAATTGCAGCTGAGGAATCTGAGTTTCAGGGAGAAGAACACAGCTAGTGTATTAAAGGCCAAGAACAGAATTTTTATCTTAGACAGCTCAGTTCTGTGAAGGATCCCTATCAGTTATCAAAGCAATTCAGGTCATGGCTCAGAAGTGAGCCATATGTTTATTTCTTTCCTGGGAGAAATAAGCATATATTAGGTGAAAATAACTCGTTTTTTATAAAGAGACTTACAATTTGGGAAGCAAACCCCAGGACATTGTGCACACATATGTACTCATACATACACACGTACAACACATACACATGTTATATATATATATATTTTTTTTAATATAAAGGTAATACCAATTGTAGAAAATTTGAAAAATACAGAAAAGTATAAAAGAAATAGAAGTTGCACATAATCACATAATCTCAACACCAGGTTTATTCACAGTGAACATTCTGGAAAATGACTTTATGGTATGGGATTTTTCCCTAAACACACATGGATTTTGGAATAATTGTGCTATACACACAGCTTAGCATGATTCTCTTCTTTCCTTGATAAGCCATATTGAGAATTTGTTGAGTTTTAAGAGACAGAATTTGGAAGAAAAATAAAATCTTCTGATACTGTCACATGGATTTTTTCCTCTTAGGGATTTGTGGTCTGAATCACAAAGCCTACCATTCAGAAATCCCCAAGGCACAGGGTCAGTCTCACTCTGCCATGTTGAGATTTTAATATTAGAGAAATGGACTGGTGGTACCTCCTCCCCAGGACCAAGGACTCTGAGTAGCCTTGTGGTCAGGCGTTGACTGAATTCTTCAGATGGACTCAGTATGAATTCAGGTCCACAGGGATTCAGGATGAGTAGGTGTCCTGCCTGTGCCCTGTCTGGGGACAGTAGAGTCTAGCTGTCTACCTGAGAGCATCAGCCTTGATGGCAGGAGGTTCAATGTCCCCATAGAGCACTGGTCTCTGGTACAGGCTTTCTGAGAGGCGGGCTCCATCTTTTCCTGTGTCTGCCCAGAACTCTCTGCTCCTGTGTTGCCCGACATTCTGTTGCTTGGTAACTAGAGCACCTAATTATTCTACTAGGAGGTCAGAGAAATGCCAGCAACCCCATTACATAGACCTAAGAAAGTCAGACGTTAAGGCATTAATTTGCATAAGGGGACTTTATTTTTCAGCTAGAGATAGGAAAGAAAGAGACTTCAATGTTCAATGTACTTTTGCTAATATTGAAGCAAGATGACCTGGAAAATAAGTGCAGCACCACAAAAAAAAAGGGGGGGGGGTGGCAAAAAGCACGTCAGAAGAGGTTTTTGTTTGCTTCTTGATTTTTGTTTTTAATTCTTGAAATTATGCACAGATCAGGAGTTGTGAATGGTCAAGGAGATAAAGTACTCTTTCACTGTCAAGGAGAGAGAATATGGTTTTTTTCATCTGTTAGATAATGAGCTTTTTTCAAGTAAAGGTGTCTTAAGGATCAGAGGTTTTTGTTTTGTTTGGCTTGGATTTTGATTTTTTGTCACTTTGTTTTTAAGTGGAATTTTCTTTTTAACTAATTCTAGGTTATCAGACTTAAAAATAATTGAGTTGTCTTTTCCTTTCTTTTATGATTCTCTGTGACTATAATTGCCAGCGTTTTATTTCCTAAAGAATTCTTCCGTTTACTCTTGGTAATTTGCTAAAAACGTCCTAGCTGCCCATGGCTGTCCCTCATAAAATCTTCCTGCAAGTGAAGCAGCCTTCTGTTATTCATAGCAGGACCCACTTGGGGAACTTGGCGATTAGAAGCTCCAGTTTCTTAGTCTTCTCTAAATAATGTGGTGAGTGACCACAGGGTCATGGAAAACGATTTAGCAGGGGTGACTCCCAGTGTCCCCAGTCATACCTATCTCAAGATAGGTGAGCCTTGTGCCACACCATTCCAGATACAAGAGACACGCCCTCATGTCTTGATTGGCTGTCGATCAAATTAAATTGTACATAAAGATTGACAACACATGGTGGCTCTCTCCACCTGCTTTGAGTGGCATTGGATACCCTGGAACTGCCCATCCAGTTTAAAATACCCCCCAAATGCTGGCCATTGTCCCTTTGGGTCATGAAAAACTCAGGACCAAAGAACAAAGCAGGCTGGGACAGAGGGAAGAATTCTTGTTCCTCTTTCATGATTCCTTTCACCAGTGAAATCAGTCGGAAAAAACTACTCTAAACAACTAAAATGTTGTTTGACTCTACGTTCCTTATGTAACACGGCGCTGTTGTTTAGTAAGTGCTGACTTGCTCTCCAGCACCTGTCCTCGACCGTCCCTCCCTAGGGTCAGCACAGCCGTGTGGAGCGATCACAGTTCTTCCAGGGTTGGTCCACTGGCGCCCTCTGCTGGCAATAAGGAGCAACGACCTGCTCGACTCTGCCACTTAAACCTAAGATTTTATATTTTCTGTAGAATCGTTTTACCCAAATCTCTGGTTTATTTTCAAAGGTGATCATAGCCCAGAAATATTCCCAGTGACTGACAGAGTGCAGGAAATCATTTAGGGAAAGCACATGGAAAAAATAACTTCCACAAGATAGTGGTGATTCACCATCAATGTGAATATACTTAATGCCACTGAACCATACACTTAAAAATGGTTAAAATGGTAAACTGTATGTTGGTAAATTTTACCACAATTTAAAAAATATACACACACAAAGAAAATATGATGTCAACAAGAACATATGATGTGAAGAGCATATCATGCTTACTGATCTAATGTGTGGCTTTCCAGTCGGCTTGAATGCTTCTCTTACCTGCCCTGAGACTCTGAGGAGTCTCAATCAGGGCCCAGGAATGGTATTTGGGTGGGGAGGGTGATGAGGCCCAGGAGAAGTGGCCCAGGGCCTCGGGGATGCTCAGGTTGACCTGGGCGGTCACACAACAGAAACAACCCCTCCCCGGCTTTTATCTGCCCCCCTCCCCATCTGCCTCCTCACTCTCCCCAGAATGTGCAAGAGAGTCTCATGGCATCCCCAGAAATGGAGCTATAAAGTGTGGAACAGGCTACAATCAAAGTCTAACATCAGCCAATCAGAACTGCCTTATTTGGGTGGCAGAAACCCTAATGCGTGACCGAAATCCTAGACTTCACCCAAACCCTAACCAAAAACAAGGTCAAACCCCACTGGGAAGACATCTGAACCCACTGGCTCAATACAGACTGCTCCCTTATCCCTGTCCTGCCCCTGCTCCCTTACAGTGTGCTCAATAAACCTGTTTTTCTACTCTAATCTGACTTAGGTGAATTCTTTCACCACCCAAGACTCCAGCTGTCTGATTGCTCCCCGTGACATAAAGAGCTTTAAAAACATCTTTGTCCAATCCCATCCTATTAAAGGTTCAGTAAAGAGGAGCACAGATTTGGGTGGGGGCTGGGAGTGGAACGGTCTGAGCAGGCAGAGAAGCATCAATAACCCTACACACAGTCATCCGAGGAAGTTCATTCAAACACAAAAACCTTCAATACTTGACTCCAAATTTCAGACTGTGATAAACAATAGGCCCCAGGGTATGGACTGCACAAAGACTAGGCTCTCCTCTTCGCTGACATCTGTCCTGCCACCTGAAGAAAAGGGAGGCTCAACAGGTGGAAAGAGATGGCAGAAGCAGATTGAGGGGAAGGGTTGGAGAAGAGGGTCTGCCAGTCTGCCTTGGAGCCACGTTCCCCCGTAAATCAGGTCCGGGCTGACAGCCTAGGTTGTCCTGGTTCACACAGAGCACAGGGAGGCCCGTCTTGGAGGTCGGTGTATATGTGTGGACGCTGCACAAGCCTCTAAGTTGTTGTTCTTTTTAACATAAACTACATATCAAAAGGAAAAAAATAGCTTCGTATCATATCATCTCCCCGTTTATTCCCTCACTGCAGCCATATTTTAAACTCTAAACATGTAGCCCTCAACTATGTTATTGTTTGTTTAAAGATACAAGGACTACCTTTTTTTTAAAAATCCAGGGGGGAAACTAGGGAATTCTGAGAAATTTGATAAGGTTCCGATAAGCTGACATCTTGCATGGAAATTTGTATTTGTCCTCTGTTACCTCCACAGTCTGGAGCATCTCTAAACATTAGGCTATAGACATGACCTGGAAGCTACAGGCCACGTGGGCAGATGTGCTCAGTAAGTGCTTCCAGAAGGCACCATGGAGCTGCAGGCTTGCCCTCCATGTGCTGCTTACAGGCAGGTCTCCAGCACCTTATGGAGAGCATGGAGTGCATGGAGATAGGAAGGTTTCCTGGGCCTTGGCACTGTGTCCATGTTAGCAGCCCAACCAATCATGTTTGCAAAAACAGACCCCACCTCTTATAGGTAGGTGTGGGCTCCTTCACGCTCCACTTAAGCCTGTTCTCACCCTTCCCCTGCCAAACTAGTGATCTTTTGCAAACATTATGGTAACTGAACAAAGCATCTCCTATAACAGCACATTCACAATCATGTTTTCTGCATTTAATTTAGAAAACTTCATGCCATATAAATAAGCCTCAGATTTAATTGATAAGACCCATGTTTCTGGATAGCATTTGAGAACTATATTCTTACGGGGAAGTTTCCACTCAGGAAACATTTACCAAGGAGCCCGTTCCCAGGAACTGGGTCAGCCATGTGCTCAAAGTTGTAGAATCATTGCTGTCTTTGAATCCAGCCTCCTATGGGTCCTCATTCCAAACAGTGGGTGTGGTTAATGTCAGTAGCTCTTTTCTCAGCTAACAGGAAAGCCCCTTTCTGGGGGACTCCTCAAAGACCTTAGCCAAATTTCACCAATTAAATATGCTCTAGAGGGAGAAATCCATCGACAGCATCAATGTAAATCTATTACTACACTTTAATTTTTTAATTAAGCTTTTAAAAATTATTTCTAAATGCATTTGCTTATATTTATTTCTAAAATCATTAAAAGTGGTTATTGATTTTTCAGATGTATTTTGATATTGTATTTTGGTCTTTCGTTCATTCAGCAAACCTTTTTTGCACACCCTCTATCTGGCAGGGAGAGAACAAGACAGAGGCCTGGGGACAGACATGAAATAAACAGACAAGAAACTGTGTAGTACAGTCAAATATTTGGGAAGAAAATAAAGGGGGAAAGATAGTTCTGGGTGAGGGAGCACATTAGCTTTATTTTTTAAAGGCATTCTAGGAAGACCTTACTTAAAGGCGACATTTGTGCAAAGACTTGTAGGAGTGTCCCTTGCAGTTCAGGAAATATATATACGTATATATACATATATGTGTAAATGTATATATACATATACACATATATACATATATAATGTATATATACATCTTGATAAATTATAATTCTTGATAATAATTCTCTCTCTCTCTCTCTCTCTCTCTATATATATATATATATATTTTGTGGATATATGTAATTTGTCAGCCACAAATCGAGTGAAAGATATGGGGACACAATGATAAAGGATGACAGGCAGGCCCCCACAGAGCTCTCAGCATGACAGAGAAAAGGAGTAATACACAGCTGACTGCAGCCCAGCGCAAGAATGCACCATGTGAGGGCAAGTTCCAGGTACTGGTTGAACACACAGGTGGGCATCTAACCCAGAATAAGGGAGCTCCAGGTGCTGGGGATGCTTCAGTAAGGGAAAGAGACAAAAGTCCCTTCACCTCAAGGAGCCCACATTCCACATTCTACTGAATAGGGAATATGTGTTCCTACAACTGTCTACATGCATGTGACTTTATCTACCTGTATCTACATCTGTTGTCCATATGTGTACCTATGCTTATCTATCTATAACTCTACCTACCTATACCTATCTATACATCTATCTCTGTGCTTATCTATTTAATCTATGTAGTTATATAGATCTACATGTCTATATCTATATGTTCTTTATATATGTGTGTGTGTGTGTGTGTGTGTATCTATCGCTATATCTTTAGCCATGTGTCTATATTTCTACATCTCTAAATCTATATCTATCTTCCTCTGACAACCCAAGTTTTCAAGAATTATAATTTATCATGAGATATAGGAATATATTTTATTCCTGAATGTATTGGAACTTTTCTATACAGGCACATATCTATCCTTCAAAAGAGAACTATGGTTCCTCCAAAGGAAAGTAAAAATGCAATGGTCACACAAAAGAAGGAAGGAGTGCTGGAAGAGGACCCTCAGGAAAGACTTAATGGCAGGAAGTCAATACAGATGGAATAGAGGAACACAGGACATATAAGACTGTACTTGGAAAAAGTGAGACTCCTGGTGGCCTCAAGACCAGGACCTGGAGCCAGACGCCAGAATAGGATGAGGGAAGATGGGTCAGGGCTGCAACCCTGGGGTCCCTCTGTCCTATACGAGGTCCAAAACACAACCTTAAATAACAAATATTTATAACAGGCAACATCATGGCTGTGACAGTCACTCTAAGACCATCATACATTTTTGCTTAATTTTCTGAATGACTGAATTTTCCTGCAAAAGAAGAAAAAAAAAATCCATTGTCCTTATGTAGAAACACGAAACACAAAATATTACTATTTGTGTTCTAAAATCAACTTAAAATGCCATTTAATTGGAAAATTATGAAATTTGCTGTTTTATCCAGAGTCAGGCAACTTATCAAATCAGCACTGGATTTGTCAATATTGATTTAATTGTGAATGTCATGGGAAAAATATTCCTAAGATTACCAAAGCATGCAAAACTCCATCTCTTCTTAAATAGCCCTGGAAGTTTTTATGCATCTCAGTCACAGACTTCAGCTGAATGGGTCTCTAAGAACTGTTTGTTGTAAATGCACTGATTTAATTAGAAATTTTATTGCAATCTTTGAGGCAAGTGTAAAGAGGCTGAGAAATCTTGAAGAAAGCAGGAAAATGTAGAAACCATCTGGAAATCTTAAATAGACGACAGTAATTATTCAGCTGTTTAGAAACAAGTCCTAACAAGAATACTTGAAGCTGGTCTCTCATTTTCTTCTAAAATAATTGCTTGTTTTCAAGTCTTGCTGTTTGGAGTTTTGTAATATCGCTAACAGCTAACGTCCCCACTCTGACAGTCTCCATATGGCAAGTCATGGAGTCCACATTCAGAGAACTCCAGGTCCCTTGACCTAAACATGCAATTCACTCCCAGAACTGTCACTAAGTCTCTCTTTATAATGACCTGCCTGGTGTACATCTCCTTACCCTTCAACTTCCAAAGGCTGAATTCCATCCCAAGCTCCTGGGAAACATCCTGTTTCCAGTGCAAGGAAAGTGAGGAAGTCCCGGTTCAGTACCTGGACGGATATGACAGAACTACAAGTCAATTCATCTTCTAGCATTTTCCCCAGCGTCTGATCAAGGTAAGACCCTCTGAAAACTGTTGATGAAACACGAGTGAGCAAGTGAACATCTGCCTTATTAGGTTCCTTTGACCCATCCAGACTTGAGTCCAGTTTTCTCAGAATTGGAGCTACTTGAAGCTGCACCAGGGGGGTCTTTGAAACATATCAAACCATGAATCCTTTCCTGGGCAGGTTCACAGCAACCTGAACCCAAACTCTCCTCGAGGTCATGCCTTATTTTGCAGAACTTTCTTACTCCAGTGGTACCTCTGGATGGTCAGGGCTTCTCAGATTGGATGTCATCTGTGGTCTCAACTCTGTCCTGTCTTGGCTTCCTTCTAGGAAAGTTGCTATCTTGGCTCTGAGTCCTGGCCCAGACAGAATAACTCTTCTCATCTGCTATTCTAACCCTAGTATCATGAAATGGCATGATCAGCATTGTGTCTTTCCTCGGAGTTCTCTGAAAAGTCACCTCTTCACCTCGGGATGGAGTTCCTGTTTCTCAGTAACCACCAGTGTACCCTGGACTACCTAGCATTCCCCATACTTCTTTCTACCTTCCTCCGGCCCAGGTTGACTTCTTTCTGGCTTTTATTCTCAGCAAGGGGCCAATATTTCGTGTAAGGGACAAAAAAGAAGAGAAGACCACTAGGTCCTCTAGAGATTTTTTTTTTTTTTAAATATCTTTTAAAGCTGGGTGCAATGGCTCATGTCTGCAATCCCAGCATTTTGGGAGGTGGAGGTGAGAGGATTGCCTGAGCCCGGGGATTTGAGACCAGCCTGGGAAACTTGGCAAGATCTCATCTCTCCAATAAACAATTTTTTAAAAATTCACACACACACACACACACACACACACACACATACACACACACACGTACACACACACACACACACCTGTTTTGTTCTGCCATAACAAAGTATTACAGACCAGATGGCAAAAACAGACATTTGTTGTCTCACTGTTCTGAAAGTTCAAGATCAAGGGAACAGCAGGTTTGCTCCTTCTGAGGCCTCATTCTCTGGTTTGCAGGTGGCATCTTCTCCCTGTGTTCTCACAGGATTATCCCTTCTTACACCAGTCTTATACTTATCAGGACACCAGTCAGATTGGTGTCTGCCACCTAACGACCTCGTTTTTAGCTTTGTCACCTCTTTATAGGTCCTATCTCCAAATACAGTGACATTAGAGGTACTGGCAGTTAGGACTTCAACATAGAAATTGGGAGCCAGGTAATAGAGGGAGGACAATTCAGTTGTTAACATTCTCCAAGAAAACAATAATAAAAATTCATAGTGCTGTTCCCATCACAGGCTGTGGGATTGGGGGTTTGCAAAATCGCAGGTTCAGTGTAACACAATCTCCTGGAGCATCTATTTTACTTCACACTATGTTATGCTTAGAACAACAATTGTAAACAGCATATTTTGGAAACAGTTAAAATATTGAATAAAATTTTATTATTGGAACACAAAATTTCAGAACAAAATCTGTCCTGGTCTCAGACCATCCTAAGCTGGGTTCTTAGTGGTATAAGTTCTCAATTTCTCCTTTTTCTGTTGCAAAAATTATGCTATGGAGCAGTTTGAAGAGCCCTGATTCTTTCTCTGTAGAGCAATCACTCCCGGGTCCTCATTCCTTAATGTATGTTATTTTGATAAGCAAAACAAAGGTCCCCAAGCTCCCTGGGGTGTAAATGATGTTGAAGGATTGTTGAACTAGAAACAGGCTGAAATGTTTCTACTCAGGCAGAGTTCATGTCTTAAATCATATCCCCAGGGTGCAATTAATTTATTTTAATTGATTGGAGCTTTTTACATTTTCTGAAGAGCTCCATCAGAGAATGGGGTTGGTGATGGAAACAGAGCCAGCCAACTCTAACTGAGAGGGACACATTTCTACAGGCATTTGTGATGGAATCTGACAAAGTCTCTCAGAAGAATGTATCTCCAATTAAATTTTGTTACAACTAAAACCCATGCTTAAAAAAATTACCCTATGAAGGAATATGTGGTAACCTTTATGGAAATTTTTGAATATTAGTAGATACTAATAATCTGAATAAATGAAAATCAATGCCCCGTTCCTGGTATAAATGAGCATAATCTAGTATATTTAATATAGTAAATATACAAATTAACCAACTTAATATAGTAGCTATATCAATTATCCCTAAACTAATCTGTGTATTTAATGTAATCTTAATCAGCATTTTAGCTGAATTTTCTTATGAATTCAATGTAATAATTCTAAAATTATATAGGAGAGACTAAAGAGCTATGAATAGCTAAACTGATTTTGAAAATTAAGAGTAAAAGAAATGATCAGGTGGACTTAACTTGAGAAAACTACTGTAATAAAAGCAATATGTTTGTGGCACAGATTTGGACAAACTTGTCAGTGGCATACCTCTAGGAGGGCTAGAATCGTCCTGCACCAGATTCATGTATGACACAGGCAGTGCCACAAAACAACACAGAGAGAAGAAAATGTTTATCAGATGATTTACAAGACATTGAATTATTATGAAGAAAAATAAAACTTTAATCCCAGCTGATACCCTCTAAAAATTTAAACCCCCGACAGTTTAAAAACCTAAAAGTTGTAAGTAATTGCAAAGATGTAGGAAAACTCTTTGTGACCCCAAATTAAATAAGTATCAAAAAGAACAAACCATGAAATAATTTATCAATGGATCAATTTGACTGTAGCAAAATTAAGGCTTTTTGTTTAGTGACAAATACCATAGACTAAATTACCAATAGATGATAGACTAGGATATTTGCCACATCAAAAAACAATTGCATATTAATATTTAGTATACTCTTATAAATCAACAAAAAAGAAAATCCTATAGAAAATTGAAATTCTACAGAGAAAACACAAATAAGAAATTAAAGAAAGGTAGTGATTTTTTTGTGTAAAAATCACTAGTGATCAAAGTAACACAAATGAAACCTGTTTTGACTCATTTGTGCTGCTATAACAAAACATATGAAACCGTATACTTTACAAAAAAACAGAATTTCTTTCTCACAATTCTGGAGGCAGGGACTTCCATTATTAAGATACCAACAGGTTCAGCACCTGGGGAAGACAGGTGTTTGCTTCCAAAACAAGCCTTTGCTCTATGCCCTGTAGAAGGAACAAATGCTATGTCCTCAGATGGCAGAAGATATGGAAGGAGCCAGATTAGTCCCCTCCAGCCGTTTTATAAGACACCAGTCCCATTCATGAGGAGAGAGCCCTTATGACCTAATCACCTCCTAAAGGGCCCACCTCCTAATACTGTTGTTTTGGGGGATTTCGTTTCACCATAAATTTTGGAGAGACCTAATTATTCACACTGTAGCAAAATCACAATGACAACTTACTTTACTTACATTGTTGAGTAATATCAAGAATTGGAAAAGATGTAGGAGGTGGAATCCCATCCTACACTACTCATTCCACAAGATAGATACATGTTTAAGAATGCATAATAATCACAATGGAGTGGATTTGGGGTTTGGAGGAAGAGGGAGCTGGCAAAAGGGGAAAGGACAGATATACACGAGCCTTGCACATACCAGTGATGACAGGGTGCCATGATCTTAAGAGTGTGAAGACCCCAACTCTGCCCTAAGAACCAAAAGATCAAGGAGCATGTTAGAGAGAGGAATCGCATACATGATTGATAGTCAACAATGATGTAAAAGCTGTCCTATTTACAAGTGACTATCAGAAACTATCTAGATGCACCCAAAAATTCCTCTATGTCTTCCTGGGCACATGGGAAACCTACATTTGCTGCCCTCCTTTGCAAGTTGGTTGGAACCATCTGACTGGGCTCTGGTGCATGAATATAGGTAAAATGCCACTTCCACCAGGTCTCTAAAGCACCTCATGCGATTTTCCATGCTTTGTGTCCCTCAACCATGATAACACATGTGACAAACTCTAAGGTGGAAAAGTCGCTTGAGGAAAAGAAGCTGGAGTCTTCAACTGGCACCCAGAAGAGACCCAAGAAAGCCACCTGACCTCATCAGACTCATGTAAGTAAGAAATAAACTTATGCTGAGCCATTGGGATTTGTGGACTATTGTTTTCACAGTTTGTCTCCCCTGATGAGAAGAGTATTCTACCAAATCTAGTTTGAGTCTCTTCATTCAATAAATAAATCAGGTGTATCTGCTTACCTAACACCAGGGGAGCTTGGAATTATGAGACTGAGGTTTAGAGACCATGAAGTTTAAAGAGAAATTAGTACTATGATGATTCAGTTCTCAGGAAGCAAATTAGAAGTGTTCTTTCCTTCACACTACAGTAAGGCCCCAGCATGCAGTCCTCAGTAACAGCACACATGTTTCTGAGGCCAAGTAAACCACAAAGGCATTTGCTAAGCCAGTCTTCCTCAATAGTCCTCACATAATCTTAACACATACTCCACAGAAGCAGGACTCCCAAAGAAGCATCAGAAGTAGGAGAGAAATTCAAATACACTTTTTTCCTGGTAAAAAACACATTCTCCTTAACACAGTATGGCATTTATTTCTGAAACAAAGTACATGAAGAAATAAAGATGGAAGTATTTTTTAATACTTGAGAGTACTCAGAGATTGAGATATGGGGTTGATACATGTAAATCCCACTTCTTCTTTGTCAAGTTCCCACAAATAAATATACTGCCATTAAGATTTAAAGAACACTGGAGATTTCCAGGAGATTTTGCAAAGGAGACTTTTTTTTGTGTAAGCCTTCCATGAAGTTTTTGGCAACTCATGACTCTACTTCTCATCTCACCAGTCATAGATTCTTTTTTATTGTTCCCATAAACAAGCAACATTTAGTTTCAGAAGATCTCCCCACTCTTCCACAGACACGGCAACCCCTGCATACAAGAACCACTGTTCAAAATAGTTCTTGAACTCATCAATTTTGATGCTTCTGCCATTTTTGGTTCAGCTCTTCCACATCAGAAAAAGTTTCCTTTTGGGGAATTTTTCATCCAGAGAAACAAAAAAAAGTCACTCGGGGTTAGACCAAGTGAGTAGAGAGAGTGGGGCTTCGGGGTCATGCCAGTTTGAGTCCTAAACTGCTAAACACTCAGCATGGTGTGGGGAGGTAAGCTCAAATCATTCATCATGAAATGGGAAAATTCACTGAAAATTTTTCCAAAAAATATTCACTGAAGTGGAATGCAGATTCTCACAACAATGCTAGCTGATGTGTTCCTATAACACTTACTTAGTGAGGGAAGCTTGTACTACATGAGGCTCACCCTCAAAAGATAATTTCAGTTTTAGGGGGGTCTTCCTCTGTATATCTAAACATCTACCAACAAAAGCAGGTCTCTCTCTAGAGAAACTCATACTCTTAAACAATTAACTGATCTTCATATTATTGTACAAGTGTTTAAAAATGTTTAATCCTTCTTTGAAGGTTAGGATAGAGGAAAGATGGCATTGGAGTCAGTTGGACTGTGTGAGTGTGAGTGTATGTGTGTAAGTGGGCATGTGACTGGCTGACTGAGTGGGGACTTAGAGGCAAGTAGCCAGGGTTTTCCTGGTAAAGCGGCTGGTGCTGCTGCTCCTCTACCTGGACCCTAGCACATCCTAGCACACAGAAGCTGAGCATCATTTTCTAAAAGCAAAATGCCCTTCCCAGGAAGAGGCTTCTGGGAGCAACTGCCATTGCCAGACTGCTTTACCACTGTAATACCAGGCTAGATACCAGCAGTAAGGGCCATGGAATGAGCACAGAAAGGGAGCCAAAGGCAGAGTTCCACTGGAGAGACTAAACAGTCACCCAGTCACCATCTGGAAAACTCCTCACCATGGAGCAACAGACCTGCTCTCTGTAACCAGTGGTTTAACTATTTTGGAGTTGATAGTGACGCAGAGGGAAGATCCAGAAAGCACAAACTTCAGAGGGACAAAATGAGTACAGAGTCTCAGGCACCCCACCCCCTAGCCTGACTCAGCTGTGGACCAAAGGTATGACCAGAAAAGGACAAAGAAGACCCCCCAAGAGATCAGTGCTCCCCACCATCCACCTTATTCACTCTTTTCATCTATTCCTTAACCCCTGTTGTATTCTGGGGCCAATCGTTGGTGATTTCCATTATTTGGTCTTGAGGTCTGATTTTTCAGGCATTGCTTCTTTATACACTGGGGATTACCTGTGTTCTTCCCTT
>CAUYQG010264724.1:0-16703 GCA_963574415.1 Tarsius wallacei
AAGATACCTGCACACGTATGTTTGCTGCAGCTCTATTCACAATAGCAAAAACATGGAACCAACCGTGTTGCCCATCGAAGTTGGACTGGATTTTTAAAAATGTGGTATATATACATGATGGAATATTATGCAGCCATAAAGAAAGACAAATATATGGACTTTGCAACAACTTGGATGGATTTGGAGTCGATCATACTCAGTGATTTATCACAGAAACAAAGAACAGAGTTCCATATATTCTCACTCATAAATGGATCTTGAACAATTATAATGCTATAAGAAAGCAATTGGTAGCAGTGGGAAACTCTCAGGAGATGGGGGGTCAGATTGGCAGATGAGGAAAACTGCTAAGGGAGGGAGAGGCATACCTCATCATAAGGGTACCTGCATGATCAATGTTTGTATACCTATCCCTGAAATGTACCCCACATCTTTATAATAAAAATTTTTTAAAAGGGGGGACCAAAGGAATGCCAAAACTTTACCTATATGATGTCCACTTTTATACCTAATCCTGAATTGTACTCCACATCTTTAAAATAAAATATATATATATTTTTAAAAAGAGTGATCTAGAAAAGATTACCAAGAGAATTCATGTTGGTTCAGCAAATACGCAGCTAGACAATTAAGTTCATGAATCATCCTAGGAAAAGTACTACGTACTTAATTGCTGAATATCACTACGGTCACCTTTGAAGCACTCCCCTTGGGAAGCTGTGTACTGACACCAGTGCCTAGTCCACCCATGAAAGCAATTTTGGAACTCTTTCTGTAATGGCCATCAGAGCCGTCATTGTATTACCCTTGATGTCCTGAATGTCATTAAATGTCTTCCTTTCAATATTTATTTTATCTTTGGGTAAAGAAAAAAGTCATTGGGGGGCCAGATCAGGTGATTAGGGAGGATGTTCCAATAGTTATTTGCTCAGTGCTGCCAACATAAGTACACAGTGGCGAGTTCATGAACTTCAGTGTCAGATCTCAGCAGATAACTATGACGACTCTGACGACCATTCCAGAAAAAGAGTTCTGAAATGGCTTTGATGGGTGGACTAGTCATTGTCGTTGGTACGTAGCTTCCCAAGGGGAGTACTTTGAAGATGACCGTAGTGATATTCAGAGATGAGGTATGGAGCACTTTTTCTAGGATGGTCCCTGAACTTAATTGTCGAACCTTATAAACTACTCCTGAAGAAGAAGCTGGTTGATGTTCATCTCCACACACCCAGTGTGTGGGCTCTGGGAACTGCAGCAGGCCAGCTGAGATAAGCATGCAGAACCTGCTCATTGGAGATTGTCATCTCCCCAGCTGTTACTTTGTTACTCCTGGTTCATTTATTCGCTTTGGAATTATGATGGAAAATTGATGTCTCACAGGGTCTGCTGTGCCACGACTGATCCCCCTTGTTTGTGGAGAAATCAGGTACAGAGACACTGGTGCCCAGATCAAGGGCCCTTGGTTGGGCCTGGACCCAGAGTCCTAGCTACCCAGTTGCTGTCAGCTGCCCCTTCCCCCATTCCCACCTTCTGCATATGGGAACACAGCGAGCATGGCCAGATCTTTTGACTTTTTCAGAAAAACTGTATATGACAAACAGGGCTCAATCTGGGGCTTTGTAGTTCAACTCCTAAATTGGATTGTCAAGGGGTGGCCAGTGCTGCGTACCCCTCCTGGAGTGGCCCATGAGAGTCTTTGCCCACAGACTGGTATTCACCAACTACACCGATGTGGTCTCGTTGGCAGATGTGAGGACCGTCTGGCCCTTTCAAGAAGTCTTCTCCTGCCCTTCCCTCCCTTGCTGGCTGCCTCCTCACAACTAGGCTGCAGCCAACCTCGGGGGACCATTTAGAACTTTCCCGTTGAGGGATTTCTGGGTCCATTATCACCAACTTTGCTTCTTCAAGAGTGTGTGGAAAATGGCTGAGTTTTTCCAATTTGTGGAGAACTTTGTTCCTGGATAATTGTTATTGCAAAAGAAGGTTATGTTGCACCTCTAATAATGAAGACCATGCAAAGGGCCACTGCGTGCCCCTGGGTCGAAACTGGGCCTTGTTAAGAAGGCAAGTGAGTATTCAGGGAAGAGCGTGCCTCTCCCCAAAAGTAAATGTGCCAGGGAGAAACATGGCCCACATGTCAAGGCCCTCGCAGGTCATCTGAAACCTTATATTGTCTACTGAGGAGGAATGGCTTTGTATGGCAGACCTAGAAGTGAAAGAGTGGCCTGCCTTGTGACACTGCCCCCATCGACATGATGGGTGTGGAACAAACACAAGGGCCCAGGAACAGCTGGGGCTGAGAGGACTCCAACCTCAGCTGGAAAGAGTGAGCCTCCGGGGAGCATTCTGGAAGTTTCCAGTCTCATTCACCCCTAGGCGAGGCCTCCTCTGTGCCCCAATTCCAAGGGCATTTTCTAAAGCTAACACCTCCTGTTTCAAGGCATTTGGATCCTCAGGTTGGCCCTTTCAGGTAGGGCAGAGACAACTAGCAATGTCTAAAAACATCTTTGGTTGTCACAACAGGAGGGTGATACTGGCCTCTGGGAGTAGAGGCCGAGGATCACTCATATCATTCACCCCATTTTACAGATTGTAAGATGGACAGAGAGAGGTTCAATGGCTTGCTTGGGCCACAAGGCTCCTAAGACAGGCAGTGTCTATGCAGAAACATCTATACTGGGCAGCTTCTCCACTACCCACAGTTCACTCTGCTGGACTAGGTGTCTCCCGGCCAGCCACTGCCCATGTCCCCCCACATGAGGCCACCCTGTGAATGGTCAAGTTGGGAGACCCTGTATATAGAAGCCTGGTATTGGGACCGCCTGGTCCCTGCATCAAGTGACTGGGAAAACCTTCACCAGCGGTGGTCAGAGAGGAACCCGCCCTGCAGAATCAGCACTGGGAGAGATTGTGCCAAGCTCAACAGAGGCATTTTGCCTAAACCTCACATTCTTGGATTATAAAAAGAGCAACATCTGCATTTTCATATATTTTAGCATTTAATCATCCAAGAAGTCTGAATAATAAACATCTTGATAGGGCGGACTTCTTTCCTTCTCCTTCCCCATCTCCCTCCAGGCATGACTTGGTCAGATGGCCCCTGATGCTGCCGCTGTCATGACCTTGTCAGAAATCTCCTTTGAGATGCAGGGATGGCACTGAGGAGCCCAGCAGGGCACCTGGATGGTCCCCAGGTATAAGACACCCATTGAGATTGAGACATTTCATGATGGGTTACCAAGTGGGGCCCGAGTTTTACAAGTGAGAGAGTTTGTTTTATTTTTCCTTGATCCACTAAGTTGGACAGTGACCACAGCCTGTTAACACTTTGCAAAAAAGTTTCTTGACAGCTGCACTGTCCTGTCCATTTAATCTCAGGCCGGAAGGAGGAGAAAGCAACAGTTTCCCCAGTAAACATCACAAGAAGCCAGCTGCCACCGCCATATCCTGCAAGAGTCTGACCCTGAATTCCCTTCCCCCTCCTCCAGCTCCCCATTCCCCAGGCCCCTTTAAGGGACATAGAATATTTTATTCTATGGTTAGAGTTCAGGAGTCAAGGGCCAGGAACGGACAAAAGAATTGCCCCTCCCTTGCAGTGTGTGGCCGACTCATTGTGTGTTGAGAGACCTCACTAATTTCTAAGTGGAGGGGGGACATGGGGTGCCCCTCATGTGATGAGATTTGGGTCACCATCCTTTCTTTTCAGCACTTGGCTGCCCTCCTCCATCCTGAAAAACAGTTCTTTTTCCCTCAAAAATAAGATGAGAGGAGGATCTCCCAGCTGGGATCACTTGCCGCTTGGGAAAGCGCTCTAGTGCCATCTTGAGCTCCTTTTCGGAAGGCATTCGAATGCTCCAGAAACTGCCTGTCCCTGTTTACAAGGGCTGTCACCCAAAGCATCAAGCTTTTCACTGTCTCCTGGTTTCCAGAATCCTGGCATCTGTTCACCTTTGAATTCCCAGGTGACCCCGCCACCCCACATCAAGTGGGAATGCTCTGAAGCCTTTGGAGGTGGTGTTTGAGCTAGGCCAGCCACACTGGCACTGTTCCTCCCACCCCCCGAGGCCCCAGGGCATGACACTCTCCAGCAGAGGAGGTAGCTCCTGACAGGGGCAGGCAGAAATCATTCTGGGTCAGCCTGACCCTGACTTCTTTGAGGTCTTCAAATGTCATTTAGCAGCAATTAGGTAATTGGGGAAGGTAGATTTTCTGCAAATTAGTCTGGACTGGGGAGAAGAGGCATTGTGTGCTGAATCAGAGGGAAACTGCCAGGCAGAGACATCTTGTTTACAAAGCTGTCCCCTCTCACCCTGCTTCCCTTCCAGCTAATCAGCCACCCAGCACGATACCTCCAAGCCACCACCTGGGAACCTTCAGCATCACACACGCCTCACATTGCCCAGACCCAGGCACAATTAGCCCTGCTCCACAGGGCTCAGGCTTCAGCCGCCCCCAGGCAGGGCTCTGTCTAATTCAGGCAGTTTCATTGAACTGCATGGAGAAGAGGCCCAGGCTTAAGGGGGCTCTGTGAACTGTCGCTGGCCAGCTGCCATGCCCCAAAACACCCAGAGCCCCTTTAGGGGCTGGCACATCCCCACTGAACACCGCCATCCACCCTCTCCCCATGCACGGGAAAACCAGGCTGTTTCTAGGATGTGTCTGTAAAATAATGCTGGGTGACTCCTCTCAAAGCTCTCCTCAAAAGGCGTGGTGCTGTCTATGTCTCGAACAAAAGAGAGTATATGGTACAATTGCTCTGCTTAGGATGAGATGGAGGGTTTACTTTATTTTATTTTACATGGGGTTTATTTTAAAATATTTTACATTGCAGTATAATACTCACATGTCAGTGGCTGTCCAACAAGGAGAGTGGTTTTCCCTCCAGGAAACATTGGGAAACATTTTTGGTCATTACCACTGAGGGGGAGGCTGGGTGTTCCTGGCACCTAGTGGGTGGTTCTAGACCCAGGATGCTGCTCAACACCTTACAATGCACAGGATAGTTACCTGCCTGGCCCCTAGTATCAGTAGTGCTGAGGTCAAACGTTGACCTGACATGCAGCAAATCGTGCAGCTCTTAAGTGTGTGTGTCTGTGGATTTTTACATATAGACACACTGTAAATGGTTTCCTAATGTTGCCGTAACAAATTCCCACAAACTACATATACACGATGGAATATCACACAGTTATAAAGCACAAAACATGTCCTTCCCAGCATCATGGTTGCAGCTGGAGACCATCATACAAAGTGAACTAGCACAGAAAAGAAGAACTGAGTACCGCATATTCTCACTTATAAGCGGTCCTTGATCACTGGTCACATGAGCACATGGATGGGATTGACAGGCGCTAGACACTGTTGGGGTAGGGAGGGAGGAAGGAGGGAAGGGCCCATAGCAATGCACTGGGCATCAGGTCCACTATCAGGGGAGATAGGGCTTACTGGAAGTCCGAACTTCACCTGCATGTAAATTAACTATGTAGTAAATCCTCACACGTTATCCCCACAACTCAAAAAATTAAAACAAAATAATAAAATAAAAATAAAGATCACCATAAGCATAGCGGCTTTAAACAACACAGATTTATTATTTTACAGTTCTGGAGGTCAGAAGCCCTAAAACAAGGTGTCGGCAGGGCTGTGGTCCCTCTAGATGCTTGGGGATGAATCTGTTTCTTTGCCTTTTCAAGCCTCTAGAGACCACTGACATTCCCTGGCTCATGGCTCCATCCTCCATCTTCAAAGTCAGTGTGTGGCATCCTTAAATCTTTCCCTCTTTTTGTGATCCTCATGCCTCCCTCTTACAAGGCCTCCTTGTGATGATATTGGACCCACCCAGATAATCCAGGACAATCTCTCCATCTTGAGATTCTTCACTCCATCACATCCATGTAAGATGACTTACTCACAGCTTTGGGGTTTAGGACATGGACACTTTTGGGGTCATTTTTCAGCACCCCCCCCCCCACGTATACTCAAATCAAAGTGAAGGCTATTTCTGTGACCAAGAGGCTGCTGGGTGCCTCCCCCAAACCAATATTCTGACTATATCACCATAGAAAAGCTGGCCTGTTCTTAGCGATTGTGATTTTTAGAGCAAATCCTTCTTTATGAAAGGCTACATATGAAATGTTAATACAATTATGAAGAAATCCCATCCCCAAATCCCTAGGAAGCTGCAGAGAGAGTCTAACCCGGCTTAGAAAAGACCAGAACTCAATTAGAGTGAAAACGGTTATTTGACAGCTAGAGAGAGTCTCGTTAATCACGGAAGGGGAGGGCAGGGAAAGGAGGTGTAGTAGATGGGATGCAAGTGCCAGGAATTAAATATGTCACACAGGAGCAAATCATGGTGGAATTTTAAAGATGCTTCCCATTATGTTTGAAGCCCCCGGCACTAGTATACAAATAGCCCTCCTGGGTAAGGGTGATGGAGTCTTGGCTGCTGTGTGAGTCTAGGTCATTGGGCTTGATGATATCAAGTTGCAAACGTGCATACGTTTTCTCATTCACCCAACAAACACTGGAATAAGACTTTGTGCCAAGCCCAAGGGCTCTGAGGCTAGGGCTGGGTGTTAGGGCAGGAATGTGAAAGTGACGAAGACACGGGCATCATCAGAGTTCACCATCTACAGTGATAGATGGTCACCTAAACAACATGTGACACATTGTGCTTAGTGCTAGAGCTTCAGGCTGGGAGGGCAGGGGTATCTTCTGAGGGCCACCTGAGATGAGGAGGGCTGGGCATCCCAGAAAGAGGGTGGGCAAAAAGAGAGGCCGTGTGTGGTGGTAGCTGGGGCCCTGCTCAGAGGAGCCTGTGTGCCCAGCAAAGAGTCAGCCTTGCAGAGGTTTGACCCCAAGTAGGATCCTAGCACCCTGGACCAAGGCAGGGAAGCTGGAAAGCCCATCAGGAAGTGACATGTGGTGACCTGAGAAGAGAGGGTGATGAGGGCATTAGAGATATTTCACAAGGATCGAGGGGGCGGATGGGTTGAGATAGATTCAGGCATTTGGGGAGTGATGCCATTCGGAGGAGCCAGTGAGATTCCTGGCCCCAATGTCGGGGTGATGGTGTTTCAAACGAGAGTGGCCAGAGGGAAGTGGAAGGGGCTGGGAAGGCTCACTGCTTCTGAGCACCTTCCCTGATAATGGAAATTTTAGAGCAGTTTTGCATTTAGTAAAAAAAAAAATCGAACAGAAAATACAGAGAGTTCCCATACATGCCCGGCACCCTCTTCCCCACTTTCTCTGCTGTTTTTGTTTTGTTTTGTTTGAGTTGGAGGCTGACTCTTGTTGCCCAGGCTGGAGTGCAGTGGCACACTTGGGGCCACCACAGCCTCGACCTACTGGGCTTAGGCCATTCTTCTGCCTCAGCCTTCCAAGTAGCTGGAACTACAGATGCCCGCTACCATGCCTGGCTAGTTTTTGTGATTTATTGTAGAGACAAGGATTCAAACCCCTGGGCTCAGGCAATCCTCTTACCTTGGCCTTCTGAAGTGCTGGGATTACAGGCTGAGCCACTGCATCTGGCTCTACTGTTAACATCTTGCATTGGGGTGCACATTTGCTACAGTTGGTGAAACAACATTGATTCACTACAATGATCTCAAGCCCATAGTTTATGTTAGAGTTGACTCTTGGTGTTGACCATTCTGTGGGTTTTGACAAGTGTATAATGTCACCAGCCAGATTCACACAGAGGAGTGTCACTGCCCTGAACATGCCCTGTTCTCCACCTGTTCATCCTTCCCTCACTGCAGCCCCTGGCAGCCACTGGTCTTCTGACCATCTCCCTAGTTTTGTCTTCTCCAGAAATCACACAGCATGTGGCTTCTTCAGACTGTTTTCCCTCATTTAGTAAGATGCTTCTCAGGCTCCTTCCATGTCTTGTAGTGGCTTGCGGTGTCTTTGGATGTTTCAGGTAATATGTGACATGATGGGCTTGAAGTCTGAAGCCAAAGGAAGCCATGAGACAACAGACAAGGCCAGCAGAGGGGCAATGTGCTTGCCAGCCAATGCTCAGACCCCTCCCTGTCCTCGTCCTACTTCCAGGGGCACCAACAGGGTCCCGCCATCCTGCCAGTTCCTTGGTTGGCTCATCTAGCCAGCTAGCCTTCTTCATGATCTCACCCTAGAATACACACATATTGTGTGCACAGCCTTTTCCTATTTTTTTCCTTATTAAAACAATAATAGCTGAACTACAAAACTAATTAATCTGGCAGTAAATTCTTACGGGAAATTTATTGCTGTGGTTGTATTTCCGAAATTGGCCATATTGTCCCAGAAGGAGGTACAATTAAACATTTAAGAATAAAAGTCACACAGGATTTGGACGGCGCCTCTTGTCTGAAGGTTTCAGAGACAGTCTATTCTTTTTCCATCAAATGCTGTACAGATGGCTTCAGAGGTTGAGAAGTGGCAGGGCTAAATCCAAGGTCAACCATGAAGTCACCCACAGAACCACCATGTCTCGCTGTATCTGGCTGTTCCTTATTGCTCCAGCTGCTGCTGGTTTTGTATTTTGGGGGCACTTATCCCACTGTATGGCCCCTGTAGACCACAAGGGATCCTGAAGTGGCTTGACCTTGACCTGGAGACTCACAGCAGGGTCAAGGTATTGCCATGATGGCAGGGAATTGGGTAAAAGATGGGAAAAGAGAGAAAAATCTTGTGAATTGACATAAGGAAGACAGCAAGAAGAGAGAGAAAATGACAGTATAGATTAAAGAGGGTCTCATTTACAGAACTCCCCACCTCCCACCAAAAAAGCTATTCAAAGAAGGAAAGGTCAATCTTGGATTCTGGAGAAGAGGGTTACGTTCTGTGTCCAGGGTAGGGGGAGTCATAGAAGCCTAAGGCAGGGTGTCCACCCTGGGTTGGGGGGAGTCATGTATTTGGGGATCCCAGGATCATGCACATCAAGTGTGTCATTATGCCAAATAAAGGACATTGACAACTCTACTTATGGATTTCAGGGAAGGAGAGAGACGTCTGCCACACGTTTGGTCCATTGCAAAAAGTAGGGTGAAGTTCTTAGGTAGGGGAAAGGCTCTGAGCAGGGCCAGATGAACAGGCATCATTGGGGTTACCTATGGCTGTAGCCAGGGTAGAGAAGTAGCAACAAGTTTCGGGAGATGCTGGTGAGACCTTGAAAGCCACCCAAAGAATGTCATTTATTCAACCCTTTCACCCACATCTACTGAGCACCCACTACAGGCCAAGTGCTGTGAAGGAGAGAGAGGAGGCCCTGTTTGAGGCAGTCAGGCTTTGCTCAGCAGGCAGTGGAAGCCATGGAAACTGTTGAGTGATGGAGGTCCAAGATGACTCTAGAGAGATGTGTCAGGCCTTCTTTTCTCCTTTCACTCACCCATCCCTTTTTTTCATGACATCACATTGGGAAGATTTCTTCTTATGACTATCTCAATAGGCATGAAGGCTGTCTCCTAAGACCTTCCCCGGGATGTACCATATGCAAGATGGGCTCAATGGGCAGCCCAGCACCACGAGGTTGCCCTGGATGCCTGTAGAGTCAGGTTAGAGTCTGGCCTCTTCCTCCAGCACCCTCCATGTTTGGATGAGTCATTGAGCACCCTGGATCCTGACAGGACCAGCAGCAGCACTTGCCAGGGCTGTGCTCAGACTCACTCATTCCTTCATCTTTCGTCACCAAAACAGCCATGGCTCATAACCATTATTTGAGGTGGCCACTGTTTAGAGGTGAGATAAGTGAGATAAGTCACCTGCCCAAGGCTACCCAGCCAGGGTCACAGATGGGGTCAGACCTGGGATAGTCAAGTCTCACAACATTATATCACCTCAACCAGAAAGCGAACATGCACTGGGTGAAATGCCAGCTCTGAATCTGTGACCATCCCTGCCCATGTGATACAACACAGGGCAATGCTGCAGTTGGAATGATAAAAGAATCACCCTTCTGCTGGCCGGCTTTAGCGTCCAGCTCTTTCCCATGAGTTGTCCCATCCTGGAGATCTACAAACAGCAGAACTCGGAGAGAACGGGGTCTACCAAAACATGCTGCCTCTCCTGCTGTCCCTCTCTGTCCCTCCGTCTCTTCCCACTGAGCCAGAGACAGGCCCATAACTGGAACGTGTCATCTCCTGGCTAGTTTTTGGCACTGGGATGACAATGCTGGCAAGTTTATTGCTGCTTTGAGTTTGCTTTTCATCTTGGTCTGTCCATTTAGTCTATAAGGATCACGGGAGGGGCAGCTGATCCAGGGATGGGAGGAGGGGAGGCAGGGCCCAGGGTTCTGGAAGGAGATGGAGGTAGTGGTGGGAAGAGAAGCCTTCAGTCCGCCTGTCAAGGCTGTGACACATTCCAGCTCTCTGTTTTCCCAACCTTAGGTTGTGATTATCCTTGTGGTAAACCTACCTGGGTCTCTCTGAAGACTGGCTGCCCCTCCATTTGGGCCACGTATCCAGGCTCCTTGGAAGAAGCTGTTTGGTCAGCTCTGAGAAAAGGGTTTCAGGATTTTTCTGTACCTAGTCACCCCCAGACAGCCCCAGCTTCTTCAAGAGGGCCTCAGAGCAGCCAGAAAGCCCACAGAAAAATGCCCCTTCCCACCAATCGGAAAGCCTGGCATTCTATAAGAGGATTTGTTTTGCTTTGTTTTTTGGATCTTAGTAGAAATATGTAAAATGATGCTCACAAAAGGCTGGGAAGATGGCTGGGCTACACAGCTGGCCAGAGCCCTGGCGAAATTAAAAATAATGAAGGAGAAGCAGGGTGGGAAATTATTGCAAAAATATTTTCTCCAAATTGAGGAAAAGCAGTGGGGAGGAGAGAAAAAATAATTTATTGGAGGTTGGGGAAAGGGCAGGACTCGCTCTGATAAACATCTTACAAGAAGGCTAAGGAGTGTCTTTCTTGGATCCTAGCAGGTGGTGCATGCAACAGGCTCCAGGAATACAGCCCAGCAGAATTAAGGCGGGAATCCAAATTCTATCAACACATGGCAGGGCAGAAGCTAAGGGCACATGCCCTACAACAGAGCAGATGGAGCTTAGGGGAAAAAAAGGCTGCTTCTGACTTTATGTTACAGAAACTTTGTAGGGTGATGATGATAACATCTTCTCTACTTTTCTGGAGTGCCCCCATCTTTGTAAATAGGTCAGCAGCACAAAGATTCTCCCACACTCCATGAACTGGAAGCGGGTGGCCCAGGTGGAATGCTGGGAACAGTTGCAGGACCAAGGGCATCTGAACTTGCTTCCAGATGGAGGCTTTTCTATGTGACAGTTTTTCCTTCCTATTTCCCTCTAGAAGTCCCATGAGATAACAAAGTGGTTCCATGAGATAACAAAGTGGTTCTTCCCTCCCTTCCTCTCCACCTTTTTATTTGCCTCCTTCCATGGATTAGTTGCATTTGGAAATAAGAAGTGTTTATATTATAATCCAGATACACAACTTCTCTTGAAAACTTAGAAGACCCGGAGCACCAATGCCATGGTTCTGACGCTGAGACATGACTGGGCACAGCATGTGCTTCCCCGTGGACACAGCCAGCCCCTGCCATATCCGCCCTCATTTAGTGTCTGATATCTGCCCACATCCCCCTGCCTGAGCCCTCCAAAGTATAACCCCTGATTTTCTGCCAGGAGCCACTTGTTTGGGGTAAGCACTCTCCCACATCTTTGAGTCAAAAGAAAAAGTGGAAATTGAGAGAATGATCTGGATAACTAAAGGGGGCAGTTTCAGCTCTTGCAAGAATTTTTTGGACACTATGCAATGATGTGCACATTAGAGCACAAGCTAATCACAAAACTTGATTCTACATGGAACAATTCAAGCAATAATGAAGTAGTTCAGATCCAACTAGACTATGTCAAGTTCAGCTAGCCTATCTGGTTAGGTTAAGGGTCTTTTAAAAATATTAATAGAAATCAAAATGTCCACCAATAAAGGACTGGGTAAATAAAAGGAGATTATTGCACATGATAGAATTCTAAGGAGTAGTTAAGATGAATGAACTACAGCTCCATTGATATAAATTTAAATGCACACACAGTGATGATCCATAACAGGACTTGGCAAAGTACCATCCACCACCTGTCTTGTACATAAAGTTTTATTGGCATGCATCCATGCCCGTTTGTTTACATAGCATCTGTGGCAGCTTTCACACTGCAACAGCAGAGCCGGGTAGTTGCAACAGAGACCATATGGTCCACAAAGCCGAAAATGTTTTTTAACAGACCATTCATGCTCCCCCATACTCTATATTTACATAGATAAGAAGATATTTGGGCAACCCTCTTGGGCCCCCTCCTACTGTGGGAGTTTTCTGTCCTCTCAATTAATCCTGCTTTCAAAAACAAAAGATATGTGAGGCCATGGCAGAGGTTGAGATCCAAAGAGAGAGAATAAATAGCTCAACATTTTCTTGATTGGAAAATTTTATTTCTTGAGTTAAAAAATTATTCTTGGAACAATACGGAGAACTGTTAACAGTTCTCAAATTGCAGTTGAGGGTTCACAGGTGTTTGTTGTATTAGTCTTTGAACTTTTCTGTATTTAAAATGTTTTAAATAAAAATTATTTCATAAAAGAACAAAAAAAGTTTTAGGCATGAAATAATTACATCTTCATCACAAAACTCTGAGCATGACATTCTAATTACATGTTTAAAATGATACACCATGGCTATCTTCTCAAATATTCAATGTGTTACCCCAGCTTTAGTCTAAATTATTTGGGAAGACAGGATTTTTTTTCAGGTTTTCTTACACTTGTATATTTTACAAATCCCCTTCTATGTCTTTATAAATAGCTTCTAGGTATGACCAACAAATTCACTTAATCCAGGCATCAGTTATCCTCTCGTGGTCCTGTTCTACTTGCCCTCAACACAGAAGCCACACACAGGCTCATCCAAGAGCAACAGTCTGATGACCCAAACCGTACCTTCCAACATGTAAATAACCCTGTCTAGGAATCCAGGAAAAATAACCAGTCGCGGGTCACATCTCACTCACCCAAATCACATGGATCATTTACGTCTATTAATTGGAATTTCGATTTGATCTCAGAGTTTACATGCAGGCGCCAAGGCACATTACACAAGGGAGGAAGGGACGCTGCCAAAGTGGAGGAGAAACGGAATTAAAGTAACGAGAAGCAGACACGGCACTGGGAGGTGCCAACACAGGGCAGGTGCTGAGTGTGGTCGCGGGGCCACCTGCAGAGAGCTTGGGGACAGTGGCTGAGTGGCGAAATTCGGGGTCTGCATGCTTCATGTCCAGCTCTTTCTGCCCCAGGAGTTGAGCTTGGTGTCTGGACATTCCGACTGGGTAGATCCTCTTCCATACCTGAAGAGGGTGATTTGAAAAAAGGCTGGGTAAGCACATGAGCGTCTTTTGCAAACAGACTTCTGGAAGTTCCCAGACTTCTTGCAAATAATCCACAGTACTTTGTCAGAGTGGAAAAACCTGAATTTCTTCCTACTCTGCCTGAAATAGATACAGTAAGGTCTTTGTGACTTGGCAGGGTGTGCCTTGCCAGGAAGACCTCTGCTCTTGGCTGGGCTGGGCAGCAATGACCTGGGTGACCTTGAGAGATCAGGAGTCTCCAGGGGTCTCTGCGCCTGCAGGGTGGGGTCTGGGACAGGGCCGAGGGCCCTAGCCTTTGTCCTGAAATTTCCAGCAAGTCAGATGATCTTGGACGTGGTTTGTGATCGCTGCAGATGTGGTCAGGTCGCCTGCCAGTTGTGGGGAAGGAGACAGAATGAGGAACTGGCTTGAAGAAAAGGGCCCCTTTTCCCTTGTAGGTGTGGCCTACAACCAGGGGCCCATAGGAGAGCCTCTCCCAGGACTCTCTGCAGCCTCACAGGACTGTGATCTCATGGTTGCTCAGCCTGGTGGAAAAGTGGATGTCTGCTCCAAGGGAGTCCCTCTTCTCACCGCCCAAAGTGTCCATCTCTGGTTCTAATTTCTCTGCGAGCTCCTCACACCCCAGCTTTCAACACCATCTCCTAGACCTGTACTGACACCTTGCTCGATCCCCCAGAGAAGTCTTCAGGAGGATGGACTCAGGTCGGACAGAAACCTGGGCTTGGGACCTGACTGCCACCTGCTAGTCATGACCTCCGCAGGAACTCAACCTCTCCAGGGCATAGGTGCAGTTCCTGGAAAACAGGGACGATCACAGTGTCCACCTTGTAGGGAGGCGACATAGATTTGGGGATACCAGGACCAGAGTTCTGCGCCCATGGCTAGCCCAGAGCAAGTGCTTGACCCAAGATGCCTCCTGAGACTGGCAGAGGTTCCAGTCCAGCCCTGCTGGTAGGCGGCACTCTGGACTGGTGATCACACTTTGTCTCTGCAGACCCTCGCCCACCCTGTGCCCAGCCCTAAGCTTGGGAGGCTGGCCCTGCAGGTTTGGCCAATGGAGGCACCAGACACTGGTGAGGTCAGAGGTCAACTTCCCAGTCCTCCCTGCAGACCACAGCTGACAGTGACGGGGTCTCCTAATGCCAGAGCCCAGCCTTGGCTCTCCACCCCAGGGCCCAGGGGTAGGAACAGCTCCCACCCTGACCTGGCAGACAGTACTTTTTCGCCCACCCAGGGTTCCTCTCTTGTGTGACCTGCATGCCTTTGCTCACTTGTCACAGCGCCTCCTTGTGCAGGAAGTGGCATCGGCCAGGAAGGCCAGGGCCTTATGGAGGAGACATGTCGTGGGGAAGGTCATGGGGAAATGGAAAGGATACATAGGCAGTGGTCAGAGCCTCCATTGAAATAGCACAGGACAATGTAGGGTGCAACTAGATGGTGCTCCCAGCAGGCTGGTCAGGGAAGACTGCCTGAAGGAGGAGGGAACATCAGAGCTGAGAACTGACTGACCAGAAGAAGCCCTTGGCCACAAGAGCAGGAAGTAGGTTTCAAGTCCAGGGAACAGCAGGTACAAAGGCTCAGTGTCAGGAAGAAGGGAATCCCTGGAAGGAGTCAAGGGAGGGAAGGGGCTGGGAGTGTGGGCAGGCCTGGATCAGGGGCTGGTGAACCTCAGGTGGGGCAGTCAGGATCCAACACTAAGTGCCCAGTGTGCAGTTGAGGGGTCTGATTTCCATTTTAGAAAGATCACTCCTCATCCATACTGGGTGGAGAATGACCTCTAGGGAGGCAGAGGAAGAGGAAGAGAGGATGATGGTTTATCCTGGGCTTGAGGACCCTGGAAAGAAGGAGACAGCTTGTATCACCCACATCAAAAAGTAAGTCTTTTCTTGGCCTCTTCCACCCTTGACTACAAGACACGTTTCCTAATTTAAGCTCAAAGGAAATTAAGCTAATTTAGCTTCATGGAACCTAAGAATTAATGGATGGTCCAATGACCCCAAAGAGACTGAAATGGAAGAATCAAAAAGCCCTCCGTGCCAGGGGCGATAGGAAATGCTTCTGAGTTCTGACCCACTCGGTCACAGCTGGGTTTTTAATAATTAACACAATGGGAACTCCGTTGTATTTCTTTTTGTCAAAACACACACACAAAATGGAATGTACCACCCTGAGCCACCCTGAATACCTATTACTGTATTATCAGGATTTCTCAGAAATCCCCTTCCAAACACAGCTGCCACTCTTGAGGGAATGGTTGACCTTAATTAAATCATTAAGAATTACTTTAAGATTCATGTTTTTCCTCATATTACTGAAAAGTAATCATTGTAATAATGAAGACCGCATGTGTCCTGGATCTAATTATTAAATGGTTATATTGTTTTGTCATTCCTATTAGCTGCTTTGGTGGAAGAGGCGAATGAAAAAAGTCAGAGTGTTCTTTCTTTTTTGCTTTGACATTTTATTTTCTATCCATACCATTTGCTCTGGCCTGAGGAATGGCAATGGGACGTACACTGGCATGGTTGGGGCCTTGGAGCTGGCGTTCATGGTGGTCAGGACCGGGGTGGGGATCAGTAGGGTCCCTGACTGATGCGTCGCTACTGGGCTGGAACTGGAACCCTGAGCCAGGGTCTGCGGTGTGGAACTGACCCCTGAATCCTGACAAGAGCCAGCCCATGGGTCTTCCTTTAGCTGGGCCTTCTCCTTGGGTTCATCAGACCCTATAAGTACTCCTGTCAGGCCTACTTCCTTCTCCCAAAGTCCTCCAAATGTGCTTTGAGCTCTAAAACGTAAAAGTAATAGTACATGTTTGATTACATATCTAAAAGGTTCTAGTATTTCAATCATAAGTCGCTTCCTTCATGATAAAGTTTAAGTCACCTGAACAAAATGAGTGAAACAGATGTGTCTTAAAAAATGCAAACTCAAACATGATAAGAAGATGGTGAGGACAAATTACAGTAATTTATGACTGTGTGTGTGTGAGCAAAATCCTGAACAATGGAAAAAGCAGGAGGATCAAAAATATTCAGAAATTCTTGCAATAAAAACCTCCTGTGAGCCGGGCTCGGTGGCTCAGCCTGTAATCCCGCGCCTTTGGGAGGCTGAGGTGAGTGGATTGCCTGAGCCCGCGGGTTCGAGACCTGCCTGGGCAAGCGAGACCTCATCTCTACAATAAATAAAAAAATTAGCCAGGCGTGGTAGCGCGCGCCTGTAGTTCCAGCTACTCGGAAGGCTGAGGCGGAAGGATCGCCGGAGCCCAGTAGGTCGAGGCTGCGGTGGCCGGGAGCGGCCACTGCACTCCAGTCTGGGCGACAGAGTGAGACTCCAACTCAAAAAAAAAAA
>CAUYQG010264725.1:0-25335 GCA_963574415.1 Tarsius wallacei
TAATGCGGTATAGCTAATGGGACACTGAGGCTTATTAGAGAAGGAAGGGGGGTCTTTAAGGTGAATGAAGATATGCATGAGATGTGAAGCTCAGCCTGGAGTAGAAGTGTCCCAAACTAGAGGGGTGCATCATATTCCTCGATGTAGAAGGGATGGGGCTGGGGGGGGGGGGGGTGAAATTGCCTTTTGGCCCTGGTATAGAGAGGGCTCTGGCAGATCAAGTCCTGTGGAGTCCTCCTACAAAACAAACCAGAGGGGGTTCTGGGTAGAGAATGTGAGTTCCCCATTTATGCATAATATACCTGCCAAGCAAGGGAGCAGAGCAAGTGGGGATGATTAAGAATGAAGGGTGAAACATTTGCTTTCCCAGTAAGCATGGGAGAGGGGTAGAGTGGTTAGGGGTCACTGATCCCTACTATAGAGAGAGGAGAAGGGAGGAGAGGATCAGGGAATTCAATTAAATCTGAGCAGGTAACCCCAGTATCAATGGTGAAGGAGGTAAGTCTACTAGCAACAGAAATTTCCACTCTGGGTTCAGTTGACTATATGAGGTACTCAGGAGAGCATGCAGGAACTGAACCAGAAGTGTGTCAATCAGATTGTAAAAGACACAGTAGGTCTGGCTCAGACACAGACCTAGCCACATGATACATGGCTGGCGCCTCAGAATAAGTAGACAGTTCTACTGTGTGTTGTTTTGGTGGCTGTGCTGGTATCTGGCGAGTGTGCCTCTGCTCGGCTGGGCGGACATGGAAATCACTTCCCCAATGCCCGACCTGTCCGTACTTAGGACATGGAGTAGGAGGCGGTGGCTTGATGTAGTCTTTAGCCCAGTGTTCAGATTGACGACACTTGAAACAGTTTCCAGGGGCTATTGATTACCCCAATTACTGCCAGATTTCCCAGGGTGGGTGTGTCTGTTTCTACTTTCCTCAGCTCTAGTAAGAGCTATGGCTATGAGCTGGAAGACCTGAGTCTTAGCTTTCCTGTCCTCCTGCCATTCTTCCCCCCAGTTGTTAAAGACTTTGAAAGTTAGGTCTAAATGTTCTGATTGGGGGGTCTGCATACCTTTTCCCAATTTTTGAAGTTTTTGTTTAATATCTGGGGCTGACTGGGAAATAAATGTCCTTCTGGAGTATCTGGGTTTAAATTAGTATAATGCTGCATGGCCTCAGATACACGGGCTGGAAAAACTGTGGGGTTTTCATCAGGCCCCTGGACAATTTCCTTGACTTTATCATAGTTTACTTTTCATGCCATGTCCCAGGCAAGAGATAAAGTGATCCTGCTTTACCCTGTCTGGGAAGCTGGGTTGATAATTCCAGGTAGAATCTTCTCCTAGGATAGCTACTGCAGCCAGAGAACACTGATCAGACTGAGCGTAGCTAGGTTCATTTGAAAATTCCCAGGCTTTAGGAAAAATTCCGTTGAACTCCTCATGATTCGTAGTAGAGGTCAAAATAACTTGAAAATCTCTCCAAGAGAGGTCATACGAGAGGGAGAGATATCAGAACTCCTTGGCAAATTTAGTTGGATCTGTAGAGAAAGATGCTAGTTTAGTTTCAGTTTGGGAAAGATCTATCATAGAAAAGGGGACATGGACTCTGGCCATTCCTTCGGCTCCTACAACTTCCCTTAAGGGGAATTGGTGAATAACAGTGGGAGTTTGGAATGGCTTGCCAGAGTGGGTGAGTGTGGGTGAAGGTGGAGATGGGGAAAAGTGGGGAGGAGGTGGAGGACTAGAATCGACAACCATGGCCGTCGGCGCTGAACTCAATGTCCTTAGGTAGAGGTGAGTATAGGAACGGAGGAGGAAGAGGAAGGGCTTGTAGGTCTGGGAGAGGAGCCTGCAGAGGGTAAAGAGGTAAAGGTGGGCTCCGAGACGCAGGGGCAGCTGGGGTCAGTGGGATCCAAGTCATCTGGGGATGAAGGTAGCTGTTGCGGGAGTGAGAACAAACATGAGACAGGAGGAGCGTAGGACCTGATAATGAGCTAATTCAAAAAAAGCCTGGACATAGGGGAGTTCGTCATGTTACCTGTTCCTCCTAATGTATAAATCAAGTTGCATCAAGGTGTTATATGCCAGGGAGCCTCCACATGGCCAAACGTCCCCATTGCCTAGCTTATATTCTGGCCAAGCTGTGTTACAATAAAATGTGAAGCATTTGAGGCACATATCTTTCTCTAATGAAAGATACTTGAGATTTTTTAAAAGACATGCCAACTGTGAATCTTTTTCCACGACTAACTGAGAAGTTCCCAGGAGGATCCCTGGAAGGGAGAGAGAAAGAGGGCATCCTAAGAACAGAGTCTGACAGCGAGGCCCGAGAGAGAGAGAAAGCCCATCCACTCCCTGAGCCCCGTGTCCCAGACAAAGGAATAGTGGAATTAGTCCATGTGTATGTGAGAATGAATGAGAGAGAGCGAACTCTGTCTCCTTGACTCACCAGAGACAGTGACTTAACCGTCGAGGGTCCCAGGTCCCAGTGCCAGGGCTGATCCAAACCCCACATTTGGGAGACTTGATCAAGATTTCCACAAAGGGCCCTAGGCCCCAGTAATGTGCTCCCAAATGGAGAAAGAGTAAGGGTGGTCTCTCAAAGCGGTTCCTGGATCCCTTCTGGGCCAGATAAGCAATTGGACTAGCTGGAGATGTTAAATTGTACGGAGAAAAAAGCTGAGGTAGCACGGGGTTCTGCTTGGTGTAGCTCATCTTCAGGAAGAGAGAGCAGAGAGTAAATAGCAAAGGAGAGGGGCCAAGTGCTTTGCCTCTCACCCAATGGGCAATGGCAGTCCAAGACCTTCCTTTGGGGGCCTTTTTGCCTTTCCAGGAAGTCACCCTGGTGAAAAGGCCATCAGTTGCCTTCTGAGATCTAGTCTGGTCCATGGAGAAGCTTGGAAAGCTCAGCTTGCAAGAGGAGGTAAAGGATAGACATTAGTCTCATACCCTCATGGGCCCCAGTAGTCTGCTGCCTTTCCATGAGACCTTCACACACACCAATGAGCCACCCTGACCAGAGCCATCAGCTGCCACCAAGTTTCAGCACAATCCACAGGAAGACACAGGTTTGAAGAGAGGAGAGTGGTACCCAAACAATATTGGGGTATGCTCCTCATATGGGTTGTCAGATGAAAGAGTAAACTGAGGCAAGGTGAGCAAATTCCATGGGAATAATGCAAAAAATTGCAAAGGAGAAAGAAGAAAAGTTTATTATATACTTTCCATAGACAGAAAGGGGCAGACACTCAATAGGCGAGTGTGGCCTCAAAGGTTGACAGGTTGGGTATATTTAACGCTCTCTTTTTGGGCTAAGAAGTAAGTCCTGAGGTTACATTTTTTGATGTAGACAACAGAAGTTGCATGTGTCTTGTTTCTATACATCCCCAGGCACTGGTATCTCATGATTCCAGATGGTGGGCTGGAGGCTAGTGAGGAAAGACTGATAATAATATATCATTGCTGGAAAAACATAGATGCCTAGAAGAACAATTAGGACTAGACATGCTTAAGGGGCTAGAAATATTTACCAAGTCCTAACTCTGGGAGACCAGTTTTACTTCTTGCTAATGATTAAGAAGTAAATGAATAGGCTGGTCAGCAGAAAGGCTCAGCAATACATGACAGGGCTAGGGCTGAGATAAAATGGCTGTACTACTGCTAGGATTATTTTACCATGTTCTTCTATTTGAAGATCCTTGGGGTTCCTACCTTTCATATATAGAGAGAATTTTTTTTCCAGCATTGTCTATCACAGCAGAAGCCAGCCCCTATTGCGTATGGCAATGCCACTGATGCTATAAACCTGCAACGTCTTTGCCTGCCTTGTTCACTCATTATTCCTGCTGCCTAATTCCTGCCTCACGAGATCAGCTTCTGAATCAACCATCTGTCCTAGAGGACTTGTCCCAAGCTCTTTTGTGGGGACCGAAACTTTATTTATTTATTTAGAGTTGGAGTTTCACTCTGTCGCCCAGGCTAGAGTGCAGTGTCACGGTCATGGCCATTGTAGCCTTGACCTGCTGAGCTCAGGTGACCCTTCTGCCTCAGCCTTCCAAATAACTGGAACTACAGGTACATGCTACCATGCCCAGCTAATTATTTATTTATTTATTGTAGGGACAAGGTCTCGCCAATTTCCCAGGTTGGTCTCAAACCCCTGGGCTCAGGCCATCCTCTAACCTCGGCCTCCTGAAGTGCTGGCCTAAGGAACATCTTTAAGTGGTAATTTAAATAAATTGCTGGCAACTGAGTGTGCACTAGAATGAGGGGAACAAAACTCCCGGGGCTGCAGTCCTGGGGGGTCCCGTTCTTTGGTGAACTTTCTTTCAGAAACCCTACCGGGTTCTCAGAGAGAAGATCCAGGAAGTGTTCTCTTCTTGACCTCAGCAAAGGGGTGAAAGAGTAAGCAATCTTTGTGAAATAAACTTAGACTCTTTTCCCTAACAAAGGCCTTCTCTTCAGAGCTATAGAAAAAGGGATTCCTCTCCTCCAGTTGTCCTCTCTCCTCTAAGGTGAAGAGTTATTTCCTGTTACCTGATGCAACATATTCAGCTGTTGACAACAATAACAAACTAGAAAATAACAAAAATGCAAGCCAGGCCCAAAGGTAAGAAGAAAACACCCTCTAAAAAGACAAAACAAGCAACAGATCCAGAGACACGAATCTGATCCTATGGCAAAAATGCTAGAATTATCAAAGAAATCTTAAAATAGCTATGATTAATGTATTAAAGACTCTGTTATGAACTGAAGATTTGTGCCCTCCCCCAAATTTATATGCTGAAGCCGTAATAACCGTCAGTGTGGTTTACAATCACATTTAGACTTAAATTTAAATGAGGTCCTAAGGGTGAGCCCTAATTGAATGGGATTAGTTACCTAATGAGAAAAGACACCAAAGAGCTTGTGCTTTCTTTTTCTCTCCACGTATGTTCAGAGGACAAAGTGGCTCTATACAAGCTAGGAGGAGAGCCCTCACAAGAAATTGAATTGTCTGTAGGCTTTATCAAGGACTTCTCAGCTTCTGGAACTGAGATAAAATAAATTTCTATTGTTTAAGCCTCCCTGTCTATGGTACTTCATCTTGGCAGCTCAAGCAGACTAATCTAGGCTCTAATGAAAAAGTAGACAAATGTGAGAATAGATGGCTAATGTAAGCTGAGAAATGAATAGTCTAAGAATCAAAAAGAAATGCTCTCAATCAAAAAGCCATAACAAAAATGAAGAATGTATTTGAGCTCAGTAGACTTGACATAGCCATGAAAAATCAATACGCTTAAAGACAGATCCATGGAAACTTCCCGAACTAAAATTCAAAGAGAAAAAATAATGAAAATAAAATAATACAATATCCCCAAAACAATGGGATATTGCATAAGATGCAATATATGTGTCACTGGAAAACTTGAAGAACAGAGGAGAAGAAACGTTTGAATAACAGCTGAAAGACTTCCCCCCAAAAAGACGAACCAAAACAAAGATCCAGAAAGCTTATGACACCAAACATGATCAACACACAAACACACACCACTAAACAAACTGCACATAAGCATATCACGTTGCAACTGTAGGAAACCAGTCATAGAAAACCAGTCATAGGAAATATCAAAAGAAGCTAGAATGTGGAGAGCTGGAAAAATAAAGGTGAAGAAAACTTACTGATAGAAAAACAGAGGAATGCATTATATTTTAAAAACCACTTCTCACAAGAAATTATAAAAGCAAAAGAAGAATATTACTATGGTTTGAATGTGTCCCCCAAAGTTCATGTGTTCAAAACTTCACCCTTAATGTAGTAGTGTTAAGAGGTGGGATCCATAAGAGATGATTAGATCAGGAGGGCTCCACCCTCATGAACAGGTGAATGTCATTATCTCAGGAGTGGGTTTATTATCACAAGAGTGGGTTTGTTATAAAAGTGAGTTTGGCCCTCTATTTCTCTCTTGGCTTCTGCCATGGCATGATGAAGCAAGAAGGGTCTTACTATATGCTGGTATCTTGATGTTGGAGTTCCCAGTCTCCATAACTGTAGTAAAAATGTTTAAATAAACTATGCAATCTGTGGTATTCAACACAAAATGGACTGACACAGAAAATGGATATGAAGAAGTGGGGCTATAAAAAATACCTGAAAACATGAATGTAGCTTTGGAACTGAGTAATGAATAGAGGTTGGGAAAATTTGGAGAAGCAGATTACAAAAAACCTAGACTGCCATGAATGGGGCACTAAGGCAAATTCTGGTGAGGGATCAGAAGTCAAGAGCTGTAGGGAAATTCTGAGTTCTCTTAGAGATTACTTAAGTGGCTGTGACCAGAATGTTGGTACAAATAAGAATGGTTAAAAAAAACTCTGATGCGGCCTTAGAAATGAGGAACAAGCTATTACAACCTGGAGCCCCAGTCATCCTTGTTATAAAGTTGCAAAGAACTTTCCTGGAGTAGATCCATGCCCGAGGGCTTTATGAAAGTTGGAATTAAAGAACAATGAACTAGGATATCTGGTGGAAGAAACTTCTAAGAATATTAAAGAAGTCATGTGGCTACTTTTAACTAAATATAGTAGGGTGAGAGAGGAGAAAAATTATTTAGAGATGGAATTTATAATAAAAAGAGAAACAGAACTGAAAGATTTGAAAAATTCACAGCCAGACCATGTAAAGAATAAAAGGCAATTTTTAGGAGAACAAACCAATGGTGTGGTCAGGCAATCATTTGGTAAAGAGATTAGTTTGAATAGAAGACAGCCAGATGCTATGCATCAAGAAAATGGGAGAACGCCCCAAAGGCATTTCAAATATTTTTGCAGCTATCCTTCCCATTGCAGGCCCAGAGCTTTCAGAGAACAAAATGGTTTCAGAGGATAAGTCCCAGGTGCCCTCCATTAGCTCTCTGCCCAGGAATACCTCAGGACTCTCTTTCCTGCATTTCATTGCAGTGCACCGCAGTTGCAACTGGGACCTAGTGCAACTTAATCTGATGCCTTGGAAGGTACAAGCCATAAGCCTTGTTGGCATCCATATGATGCTAATTCTGCAAAAGCACAAAATGCACAAGCTGTGGGGCCATTGTGGCCACCATCTAGATGTCAAAGAATGTAATGGACAGATTGAGGGCCCAGGAAGAGACCTGTAACAGGAGTGGAGCCACTGTAGAGAGCCCCCACTATGACAATACCAAGTGGTCAGCACCCAAGATCACAGAACTATAAGGCCACCAGTGTGCAAGTTCAGCCTAAAAAAGCAAGCATGAGGATAGATAAACCAAGGTCCAGTTATAGGTTGTCTACAAGAAACAAACATTTTGATTATAAATATACTGACACTTTAAAAGTAAAAGGGATAGAGATGTATATTATGCTAACACTAATAACAAGAATGCTAAAATAGCTATGTTAATTTCAACCAAAGTAGACTTCAGAACAAGGAAAACTATCAGGGATAAAGATAACCATTACAAAAAAGTAAAGGGTCAATTCTTCAAAAAGATATAATCTTAATGTATTCAGCTAACAAGATAGCATCAACATACCTGTGACAGACGGAACATAAAATGAAAATAAATCAGGCAAAAAATCAATAAGGATAAAGTTGTTCCAAACAGCAGTATCAATCAACTTGGTCTTACTGATATTTATATAATATTTCTCACAACCATAGAATATATATTCTTTGGGAGATTATATAGATTCTTCACCAAAATAGACATTCTGGTCTTTCTAAAGCCACATCTTAAACTTAGAAGATGTTATCAGACCATAATAGGATTAAGTTAAAAATCAATAACAGACATTTGGAAAATCATCAAACATTTAGAAATAAAACACACTTCTAAATAACACATGGCTCAAAAAAGTCTCAAAATAATTTTTTAAAATTTTTACTAATGGAAAAGACCATTTATTAATTTGTGGGATTAAGCAAAAGCAGTATTCACAGGAAAACTTACAGCATTAAATGCATATATTAGAAAAGAAGAAAGGTCTAAAATAAAATAAATAACATGAACTTATGCCTCTGTAAACTAGAAAAATAAAAGCAATTTAAACCTAAAACAATCAGAAAAATTGGAGCAAAAATCAATTAAATTGGAATAATAAAAACTATTGAAAAAAATTAATCAAATCACAAATTGGTTCTTTGAAAAGCTAAATAGACCTTTTAATTAGCCTGGATAAGCCTCTATCCAGGCTAATTAAGAAAAAAGATAACAAATTATGAATATTAGCAATAAAGCATGAGTCATCATCACTGACTTCATTGACATTAAAAGGATAACAAAGGAATATTATTAACAATACTAGCACTAAATTTGATAATTTAGATGAAATTGACCAAATTTCTAGAAAGACAAATTACTAAAACTCACCTAACAAGAAACTTATTATCTGAATAGTCCTATAACTACTGAACAAATTTAATCAATAACAAACTTAATTTAATAAGTAAACTTAATAACAAACCTCCAAAAAATAATGTATTAGACATAGATTTGTTAATGAATTCTATTTGATATTTAAGGAAGAAATGATGTCAATTTACTGCAGTTTACTCCCAAAGATAGAGGCAGTGGGTTAGACAATACCAAAGCCAGATAAAGGTATTATATGAAAAGAAAACTACAAACTTATCTCTCATGCATATAGATAGAAAATTCTCAAGAAAACAGTAGCAATTTAAATATAGCAATGTATCTATACATGATATATATGTGATATATGTAATGGACAAGTGGGATCTATTCTAGGGATAGAAGAAGGATTAAACAATTAATATACCACATATCATCAATAGACTAAAGAAAAAATTTTGATTATAGAAATTAAGGCAGAAAAATTATTTTATAAATTCTAATACCATTAGTGCTTAAAAACTCTCAGTAAACAAGGAAGAGAGGAAGATTTCCTCAAGCTGATAAAGATCATCACAAAAAGCTATAGTCAAAATTTTGATTAATGGTTAGAAACTGAATGTTTTCCCCATACACTTGGGCACAAGGCAATATGTCCTTGCATCACTCCTATTCAACATTACTAGAAAGTCCTAGTTAATGCACTATGACATGTAAAGGTCATAAAAGGTATACAGGCTAGAAAGGAAGATAAGCTGTCTCTACTCCCAGTTGATATGGTTGTCTATGTAGAAAGTCCCAAAGGTTGATTTTTTAAAAATTGGTAACTGATAAGTGAGTATAGCATGTGTATTAGTAAGAATACTTCAGAGAAACTGGATGAGGATGTTTGTGTGTATAAAGAGATTTATTTTAAAGAATTGGATCACATGACTAAGAAGGCTGGCTAGTCCAAAATCTTTAAGGTAGACTGGAAGGCTGGAGACCCAGAGAAAAGTCAGTACTACAGGGAAAGTCCAAAGGCCATCAGGCTTAAGACTCAGCTTAAGAACAGCTGACGTTGCAGTGCAAGTCTGAAGGCTGTCTGCTTGCAGAATTCTTTCTTGCCTAGGGTATGTCTGGAAGCAGCAGGGTGGTCAGTTTTTAGCCATGTTCAGATCTTCAACTGACTGGATAAGGCCCACCCACATCATGGAAGGCAATCTGCTTTACTCAGTGCCCAATAACACAAATGTTAAGCTTGTAAAAAAACAGAAACATTAAGAAAATGCTTGACCAAATATCTGGTTCAGTCAAGTTGGCACATAAAATTAACTATCACAGCAAAGTCTTAAGATACAAAGTAAATATATATATATAGACAGATATCTATCTATATATATTTATTTATTTTTTTGAGTTGGAGTTTCACTTTGTTGCCCAGACTGAAGTGCAGGGAAATGCTCCTGGCCACCACAGCCTCAACCTGCTGGGCTCCGGCGATCCTTCTGCCTCAGCCTTCCAAGTAGCCGGAACTACAGGCGTACGCTACTATGCCCGACTAATTTTTGATTTATTGTAGAAACGAGGTCTCACCAAGTTGCCCGGGCTGGTCTTGAACCTGCGGGCTCAGGCAATCTACTCTCCTCGGCCTCCCAAAGTGCTGGGATTACAGGCTGAGTCACTGAGCCCGACCAAGGTAAATATTTTTAAAAATACTTTCCTATATACCAGCAATTAGAATTTGAAAATTAAACACTACTTACAATGGCATCTACAGAATAAAATACATATAAATCTAACAAAACATATGCAGAAAAATGTAAACTACTGAAAAAAAGACTTTAATAAAATATTGCATGTTGATGTATTAGACTCAATATTTTTAAGTTGTCAGTTTTTAAAAATTTGAACAATAGATTCAACACAATACTATTTAACAAGATAATATAGCAATTCTGAAGATATATGGACCCAATACCAGAGCACTCAGATTCATAAAATATTACTAGATCTAAAAAGATAGACAGCAATATAATAATAGTGAGGGAACTTTGCCCCACTCACAGTACTAAACAGATCACTGAGACAATCAACAAAGAAACACTGGATTTAAAATGAACTTTAGAATAATGGACCTAACAGACATTTACATTAACTACAGAGTACACATTCTTCTAATTAGCACATGGAGCAGTCTCCAAAACAGAGCATATGTTAGGCCTCAAAACATGTCTCAATAATTTTTTAAAAATCAAAATTGTATAAAGTATCTTCTCAGGCCAAAGTAGAATAAAACTCAAACACCAAGAGGAACTCTGGAATTTATACAAATACTTAAAAATTAAACATGCCCTTGAATGCTCTTCATGTCAATGACAAAACTAAAATGAAAGTTTAAACATTTCTTGAAATTAAAAATGGAAAAACAGCATATCCAAACCTCTGGGATACAGCCAAAACAGTTACAAGGGAGAAGTTTATGTGTTAAATGCCTATAAAAAATAGAAAGATTAAAAAAAAACCTAATGAAAAATCTCAACTAGAAAAACAAGAACAAACCAAACCCAATTCTAGCAGGGTAAAATAAATTTAAAAGATCAGAGCAGAACTAAGTGAACTAGAGATACAAAAATAATAATACAAAGATTCAGTGAAACAAATAGTTGGTTCTTTGGAAAGATAAATATAATCACTCACTTTGGAAAGATAAAATTGATCAACAAGTAGCTAAACTAACAAAGAAGAGAGAAGATTCAGATAAACATAATCAGAAATTAAAAAGAGGCATTACAGATGGCATAAAAGATTATAAAAGATCATCAAAGACTACTACGAATAACTATAAGATTACAAAACTTAGTGGAAATGGATAAATTTCTAGAAACATAGTCCCAAGATTGAGCCAGGAAGAAGTCTGGCAAAGAGCAGTAACAAGTGGTGAGATTGAATAGGTAATAATAATAATAATGAAAACTCTCCCAACCAAAAAATCCCAGGACTAGACGGATTCACAGCTGAATTCCACCAGATGAAGAACTCTGGTACCTACCCTCCTGAAACTGTTCCAGAAAGACAAAGATGAGGGAATTCTCTATAACTCATTCTATGGATTCAGTATCACCCCGATACCAAAGCCAGACAAGAATGTAACAACAACCAAAAGTACAGACCAATGTACCTGATGAACATAGATAAAAAATTCTCAACAAATTACTAAAACCCAAATGCAACAGCACAAAAGAGATAATATACCATCATGATCAACTGTGTTTTAATCTAGGGATGCAAGGATGGTTGAACATATGCAAATCACTAAATGTGATTTATCACATAAACAGAATTAAGAAGAAAAACCATACAATCATAGATCTATTCCTTCTTTGACTAGTTTGTTGAAGTTTTTTAAAACCATGAAGCAAAGCTGAATTTTATCAAATGCTTTTCTTGTATCTATTTATATGATCATATAGTTTCTGTCCTTCATTCTGTTTGTGATAAATCACATTTATTGATTTGCGTATGTTCTCAATGACCATTTGTATATCTATTCCTGAATCATACCCCACAACTTTAAAATTAAAAAAACCACTAAAAGCTATATATGACAAACCCACAGCCAATATCATACTAAACGGGAAAGTTGAAAGCATTTACCCTAAAAATTGAAACAAGACAAGGATTCTCTTAAACATAGTACAGGAACTTCTAGAGAAATCAGGCAAGAGAAAGAAATAAAGTGCTTCCAAATTAGAAGAGAAGAAGTCAAATTCTCTGTTCACTGATGATATGATCTTATATCTAGAAAACTCTAAAGACTACCAAAAATCTTAGATTAGATTTTTTTTTCCACTGGAGTCTCACTCTGTCAACCAGGCTATAGTGCAGTGGCATGCTCATGGCCACTGCAGCCTCGATCTGCTGGGCTCAGGTGATCCTTCCACCTCAGCCTTCCAAGTAGCTGAAATTACAGGCACACACCACCACATCCAGCTGATTTTTTGATTTATTGTAGAAATGAGGTCTTGCCAAGTTGCCCAGACTGGTCTTGAACCCATAGGCTCAGGCAATCCTCTCACCTCGGCCTCCCAAAGTGCTGGGATTATAGGCTTAAGCCATCGTGCCCAGCCAGATTTGATAATTTAGTAAATATTCAGCATGCAAAATAAATGCACAAAAATCAATAGATTTCTGTACATCAATAATAATCAAGCTTAGAATCTAATCAAGAAAGCAATTAACTACAAAAAAATTATCTACAAATATACTTAACCACAAAAGTAAGATAAACCTACAAAGAAAACTACAAAACACTGATTGAAGAAATTTTAGATGATTCAAACAAATGAAACAAAAAACATGCTTATGGATCAGAAGAATTCATACTACTAAAATCATCATACTGCCCAAAGCAATATACAGATTCAATGCAATCTCTATCAAAATATCAATATTATTTTTCACAAAATTAGAAAAAAAAATCTTAAAATTTATATGGAACTAAAAAAGAGCCCAAATAACCAAAGTAGTCCTAAGCAAAAAGAACAAAGCTGAAAGGCATCACAATACCTGACCTCAAATTATACTACAAGGTTATCGTAACTAAAAAAACATGGTACTGGTATAAAAACAGAAACGAAGATCAATGGAATAGAATAGAAAACCCAGAAATAAAGTCAAATATCTACAGCCAACTACACTGGAGAAAGGACAACCTCTTTATAAAAATGGAGTTTGGGAGATTGGATGGTCATATGCAGAAGAATGAAAATGGATCCTTATCTCTCACCTTATACAAAAATCAACTTAAGGTCAAAAGCACAGGCAACAAAACCAAAAACAGACAAATGTGGCTTAATTAAACTAAAGCAGCAAAAGAAGTAGTCAGAGTGAACAGGTAACTTACAGAATGAGATAAAATATGAACAAGCTATGTATTTAACAAGGGACTCGTATCCAGCATCCATAAGGAACTCAAAAAATTCAAAAGGCACAAGACAAACCCCTAAAGATGCATCTTCTTGGCTTGTCCCCTACATCAGGCTGGCCTTTTAGTCTCAGAATCAAGACCCAGAAAACTGGGACCCAGAAAACAAGTCTGGCTCTGTGAACCCAACCTCCATGTTCACCCAGAGCTGATCTAGCCCCTGTATCCCTAGGTTCCAGGTTGGGTCTCACACACACAGACTCCAGGCCAAACACCATGGACACTTGCTCCAAGCCAGTCCTAGTTGTTTTAGGCATGAGTCCTCTCCTGATGGATTCATACTCCTGGCTATCTCCAGGTTCTAGGCTGGTGCCCATGGCCCCAAGATTCAGACTTCCCAACACAGACCTGATCAACAGGTCCACCCCAATGGACCCTAGCACCAGACTAGCCTCCATGGACCCAGGATCCAGGTCCACCCCCACAGATCCAAGCTCTACTCTGCTCCAGCAGATTCAAACTCTGAGAACAAGTCCGTGGACTCAAGTTCCAAGCCTTTCCACCTGCTGACCCAGGCATGAAGCCAGCCTGCCTATCCATAGATTATGCTAAATGACCTGCCCAGAATTTCTAGAAAAATTGATAAGCAAGGGGTTTCCCAGATGAAAACTGTCTGGAAAAACTAGAATAAGTACCCACTTCTTCAAATGCACAAAGGTGTAGCCACAAGATTGTGAACAATCAGGGAAATATGGTACCAACAAAGGAACAAAATAAAGCATCAGTAACTGACCTTAAAGATTTGCAAACTGCCTGAAAAATAATTCAAAATAATCATCTTAAATACAGATAGACAACAAAACGAAATCAGGAATACAGATAATACATGAATAAAATGAAAAGTTGGACAAAGAGATAGAAATTAGTAGAAATTCCAGAACTAAAGAAGCAATTACTTTAAAAATTCCATAAAAGAACTATAAAAACAGACTTGATTATATAGGAAAAAAATTCAGCTCCAAGACATGTCATTTGAAATTACCTAGTTAGAGGAACAAAGATAAAGAATTTTTTAAAAGTAAAAAAGCCTACAGAAAATATAGGATACCACCAAGTGAACCAATATATACATTCTGAGTATCCCAGAAGCAGAGAAAAATGGAAAACTTATTTTAAAAAAATGATTGCAGAAAACTAAAATCTGGAAAAATATGTAAACATCCAGGCACAAGATGCTTAAAAGTCACCAATAAAGTTTAATCCAAACAAAACTATACCAATAAATATTGTAATAAAACTGAAGGCAACAAAAAGATCTTAAAAGCAACAACAGAAAAGAAGTATATCACATATAAGGCAGTTTCAATTAGACTAACAGCAGACCTTTCAGTGAAAAGCTTACAGATCAGGAAAGAGAGGGATAATACATTCAAAGTTCTAGAAGAAGAAGAGGGAAGAAGGAAGAAAAAGAAACTTGTAACCAAGCACCGTGTATCTGGCAAAAGTGTCCTTCAGAAATGAAGAGTTTGAAAAAAAAAAAAAAAAACTGTCTCAGACAAAAGCTGAGAAAATTCATCACCACTAAACATTGTTTACAAGAAATGCTAAAGGGAGTTCTTCAAGCTGAAAAACAAGGATGCTAATTAGAAACATAAAAATATATGAGAGTAAAAAACTCACTAAAGTACATAGTAAAACTCAGAATACCCTAATGCTGTAATGGTGGTATGTAAATCACTTTAATTTTTAGTATAAAGCTTAAGACAAAACTTTAAAAAATTATAACTACAATAATTTAAGGGATAGACAATATTAAAGGTAAATTGTGACATCAAACACCTAAAACAGGGAGGGTAAAAGGGTAGCTATTTTTATGTGATCAAAATTAAATTTTTATCAGCTTAAAGTGACTGTTATAAAACGTTTTAATCAAGTCTTATGGTAGCCACAGAACAAATCTTTAGTAAATACACAAAAGATAAAAAGTAAGGAATCAGACCAGGCATGGTGGCTCACGCCTATAATCCCAGCACTTTGGGAGGCCAAGGAAAGGATTGCCTGAGCCCATAGGTTTGAGACCAGCCTGGGCAACTTGGTAAGACCTCATCTCTACAATAAATTAAAAAAAAAATTAGCCAGGCATGGTGGTGCATGCCTATAGTTCCAGCTACTTGAAAGGCTGAGGTGGAAGGATCACCTGAGCCCAGCAGGTCGAGGCTGTGGTGGGGCTGTGAGTGTACCACTGCACTCCAGCCTGGGTAACAGAGTGAGACTCCAACTCAAAAAAAAAAAGGAATCAAAATATACCACTAGTAACATCAGCAAGATGTCTGACTAGAGGTGCCTGGTGCTCATCTCCCCTTCAAGGAAAGGACCAAGACAATGAATAAACAGCTAAAATCTGACAGGAATGTCAAAGGGAGAGCACTGGAATGCAGCAGGGGAGTGGAGCTGCGCTGTGGTAACTGGAATTCCGGGAGGGCAGGTGTGGAGGCACCAGCTCTCTGAAGCTTCCTCCCTCCCATCCTGGTAGGATCTGCCCAGAGTCAGAAGAAACTTTCCACTTTGAAGAAGAGGTAAAGGAGGATTCCCACCAGCCCCCACTGTTACTGCAAACCCCTGCAGTTGTTGCTGCAGGAGAATCCCACTGTCCTCAAAAGCAATCCTCAGAGCCCATTTGGGAGAGCTGCCGGGGCTGTTGCATTTCCCAGGATTAGGAGCACAAAGTATGTACCATCACTCATCCCCTGTGAGCCAAGCTGCTGCAGAAAGGCACTATCTCAAGACAAGAGCCACCTCTGGAATACCTCCTGCTCTGGGGCCAAAAGCCAGGGTACCTCTCCAGCACTGGCCTCCATTCCAATAAGCTGAATTCCACAACCCCAGCTGTATGGGTCCAGGATATTCTGTGACTTTGGTCTTGCACAACAAGGAAACTACCTCTACTGCCACGCATGCCCAGGACGAAACCTCTCTTGAGACAGCCAAACTTCTGCATGGCTTTCCTCAAGTAGGAGTGTTCCCCAAGTCTCTGAGCAGCTGATTTGACCCTCAAGCTGGCAAAACAGTTCATGCCTCCTGTGCTCAAGAAAAAGCCCTGCTGTTTCTTAGGACGTAAGAAACTCCCACAGGCAGCTTCTGCCAAGCAGTCATGAGCCCATAGCCCAAACCTGGGAACTGAAATGCCTCTAGGCCAGCCGAGCAGTTGTGCATCTGTTTACTGGGTCTGAGAAGCAACCTCATGGGCCTACCCTGGAAGACATGCACCCAATCCAGCCTAGCAGCTATGTGCAAGCAGCCATGTAACCATGTCTTGGGTCCGAAAAACAGCCCAGTGGGCTGCCCTATCAGACATACACCCAGGCCAGTCAAACAGCCATGTGTCCATATACCAGGCCTGAAAAACAGCCCCTAGGAGCTGTCCCTGGCAGATAGGCAGGCAGGTAGGATACCAGAACAGCTGATCAGCCTTGCACCCATATCCCAGGCCTGAGAAATTGCCCATGGGGCACCCCTAGAAGACACACCCCCAGGTCAGGCAAGCAGCCTCACACATTCTAGGCCTAAGAAGCAGTCCCTGGCAAACATGCTCCAGGACTAGCTGACCAGCTGTGCACCTGTGTTCTAGGCCGAGAAACAGCCCTGAAATTTACTCCTGACAGGCATGCCCGCAGGATAGCCAAGCAACCACATGCCCAAACAGAATAATAGCAATGTGGTCCCAACTCCAACAAGACAGACCTCAAGTTTGTTGACCTATGATATACAAACATGTACTCCCAAACTGAAAAACAGCAGAGTGAAGTGACCCTCAGCAAAGCCATACAACTGAGGCCGCAAAATATGTCAGCCCAGGTCGCTGAGACACTCACAAATGTCACTAGTGTGAATTACAGCTGAAAAAACTAGAGACTACACACCTGTGTCTACCTAGAACCAAGGCTAACAAACCCCACTAAAAATGACACCCAAGACCTGCTTATACAAATAAATCCTATATCTGGAAGCCCAGAAGTTTGAATCTCTGTGACAGGCTCACCGACACCCATTCCAAAGTAAATCCTGAGGGCAACAAATCCCCGCCCCATCCCATCTCACTGCAGTAGGGCAACTACACTGTGCAAGTTCTTGTTGGGAGATGCACACCATTCCGAGCCATTGAGACCGGCCTTTCCAGCCTCTGTCCCACAGCAGATCCTGAAGGGAGACAGTCTCAGCTCTGGTCCCTCCCTCTACAGCCAGGAAACTACCCCATCCGTGCAGAAATGTCAGTCTAAGTGTCCATAAAGGGATAAATAGATAAAGCAAATACGATATATATACGCAAGGGAATATCATTCAGCCATAAAAAAGAATGAAATCCTGCCACTTGCAGCAACACAGTTAGAACTGGAGGTCATTATATTAAGTGAAACACGCCAAGCACAAAAAGATAAGTATCACATGTTTTCTCTCATGTGTGGGAGCTAATAAAAGTGAATCTCATGGAGGTAGAGGTTGGATGGTGGTTATCAAAGGCTTGGGTGGGTAGGAGTTGGGAAGATGAATGGAAGCTGGTTACTTGGTAAAAAATAGTTAAGCAGAATGAATAAGTGATTTGATAGTATAGTACAGTGACTAAACAAAATTTATTGTATATCTCAAATAACTATAAGAAGAATTGGAATTTTTCATTGCAAAGAAAAAAGTGAATATCTCAATTACTGATTTGATAATTACTCAGTATGTACATGTATCAAAATATCACATTACCTCTATGCACAACTATTATGTATCAATACAATTTGCTAAGAGATTAGACTTTGAGTGTTCATATCACAAAAAATGACAAGTACATGAGTTAATACTTATGTTAATTAGCTCAATTCAGCCATTTTACAATACACATGTTTCAAAACATCTTGTGTGTGTGTGTATATATATATATCTTATTTGTCAACTAAAAGTTTTTTTAAAAACTTAAACCATCATGTTATGTACCTTAAATATAAGTAATAAAAATAGAAAAAAATATTTTTAAACACCCACAATGATGTAACTTTGTCAAATGGACACGTGAGTCAACCTAAAAAGCTCTCAATGGTCAAAATCAGGATAATTTGAAGGGGGAAAAAAACCATATTGGATTTTAATCTAAACTACAAAATAAATATTCAAGTTCATGCTGATATAAATAATTGAGTAAAATAAAAATGAAGAATAGGCAAATTTTTCATGCAGAAAAGTTCTAAATTACATAGACACTCCATCCTTAAGAAAGTAGAACATCGCCCAGGCTCTGTGGCTCAGCCTGTAATCCCAGCATTTTGGGAGGACCAGGTGAGTGAATTGCCTGAGTCTGTGGGTTCGAGACCAGCCTGGGCAACTTGGCAAGACCTCATCTCTACAATAAATCAAAAATTAGCCGGGCATTGTAGTGCACACCTGTAGTTCCAGCTACTTGGAAAGCTAAGACGGAAGGATCGCCAGAGCCCAGCAGGTCGATGTTAGGGTGACCATGAGTGTGCCACTGCACTCCAGCCTGGATGACAGAGTGAGATTCCAACTCAAAAAAAAAAAAAGAAAATAGAGTATCATTCCTTACTCCTGAAGTGTGGGCTGCACATGTACCAAAGAGTACAGTATAGAAAGAAAAAAAATAAATTTACTGTAGAGAAACCTGATAAATGCTATCTCAAGCTAGCTCATCAAGGTTCTATTGATATAATATACATTCTTTTTACAATGAGAATGAAACTTGACTTCTGAGGCCTTGCTCTCAAATTTATAAACCTAGTCTAATGGGGAAATGATGAGAAAAATACTAACTGATAAACATTCTACAAAATACCTAATCAACAATTCTCAAAACTGTCAAGATTATAAAACAGAGAAACTCTGAGCAATTGTCACAGCTGAAGGGAGCGCCCAAGGAGACCTGACTATGAAATGCAATGTGGTATTCTGGATAAGATCTTGGAACAAGAAAAGGGGCATTGGGAAACATAGAAAAATATGAATAAATTATGAGCTTTAATAATAATGTATCAGCATCAGTCCATTAATTGTGATAAATGTACATTCTATGTTTTAAATGTGTCCTCTCCAAAATTCAGGTATTAAAACTGGTCAATATGATAGCATCAAGAGGTGGAGCCTGTAAGAGGTGATGAGGCCACTCTTTCCTCATAAATGGGATCAAAGACCTTATAAAAGAGAACTCACACAGTGTTGGGTTCTCTTGCCCTTGGTCTTCCTCCAGATCTTGAACTTTCTCTCACAGTCTCTGAAACCAGGAGAAAATAAACATCTATTTTTTTTTTTTTTAGTAAATGACCCAGCCTGTGCTATTTTGTGATAACAATCAAAATGGACTAAGATAGTGCCCTGCTGATACACGATGTTAATAATAAAGGAAACTGAATGTAGGTATACCGTGAACTCTCTGCACCATATTTGCAATAATTCTATAAGTAGAAAACTGTTGTAAGTTTAAACTTTCATTTTTAGTTTACTTTTAAAAAGGCTTCTTAAAACGTGCCTTGAGTTAAGGGTAAGCTGACCTAAACCTGTCCTTTCATTTCTTCAAAGACTGTAAAACAGATAACTTCACATAGCAGACCCTGTTAGGAGTCTGATATTTTTATTTTTCTGTGTTCCTTCTCCCCAGCTTTGAAAGTTTTTTCCTTCAACAATATGCAGTTATATCTCTTCTTAAAGCACTATCCTTGGGCTACTGGAGCTAGTTTGCCCAGAACTGAAAGTTCCTGTGAGTTTATATCCCCCCAAGTTGCCCTTAGCTAATGACTAATGGGTCTGGGATTGTGGCTCCCTAAGTCCTTTGTCTCAGGTTTAAAAGTCTGAGATGTAACTACATTCTAGAGTTTCTCTGTGTAATCAGCTAAAGCTTCTTCTATGGAGAAATTTTACCATCTCTTGTATTCTCCTTTTCTACCCTGTTTTCTATACGACATTATCAGTTTTTACACTTAAATAGACACTTGTACACAAACTTTCATCACAGAGTAGTTACTAGAAGTAGTTCTAGGAAACAGATTCTGTGAATGGAATTCAGGACCCACATCACTTGTTGACCATGTGGCAAAATGGACCCTATCAATGGTGGTATATGGAGTGTTGAATGATCCTGTTATGTGGTAGTGTTGTAATTAAAGATTTTACCCATGGAAAACTGGGGTGACATAGAAGTGGAAGGATTTTCGCTGATATATTCATTATTTTTGACACTCAGAAGCTATAAGGAAAGTCCTAACAATAAGGACCATAGTGAAAAATGAAGAAATTGGAGACAGAACATGTCAGACTCAGATCAGGCAATGTCAAGTTTAATATGTGGTGTGAAATGCAGAAAGTCTTTATGACCACACCTACAAAAAACCCTTATTTTTTTGTGATAGAGGGCAGACCACTGAAGACCAGGCCCAGGACACAGTTGTAAGAGCAGAAGAACTTCAGAAAAGGCTATATTCACAGTCTGGAGATGGTTTCTATGCCAAAGTCAAGGTTCTTATTGGAAAGGAATGAGACTCTGAAACTTGTGGGGACTTGTGAGTAGATGTACATGATACCATTAAAAATCCAGATCCCCTAAGGCCTCTGGGCATGAAAATTGGCCACTCACCCTGCTAGAGGATATCACCCCTCATCCATTTACTGTATCTATGCAGAAGTTCAACTGAGGCACATACCTTATCACAATTCTTGCCTTTCACAACATTTGTCCTACTTCTGCTCCTGAACTTCAGACCAACACGTTGTCAAGTCTCATGATAACCCCACTAGGGGTAATGGTAGTGTTAAAAAAATAACAGAATTATTTATCAAAGAGGCTGCAAGATCAGACCAAAATGTATCATCAGAAACCAGGAGAGCATACCTGGGAGTATATCTTCCAGGCACTGGGCCAGATCAAGGTAAAATATAAGTCTGAATAAAAATAAGTATTGACATAGGCCACTCTCTCACTGCTTGGGATTTAATACCTTAGCAAGCATTATAGGAGATAGACAGTTCTAAGGCACTGCTAGGAGAGATTATATAAGTAATAAGTAAAAAAAAGATGTCTCACTTGAAATGAGGTGGAGATGCTAGAACTGTCTCAAAGTTTTAAGAAAATGACAAAAAAATAAAAAAACCAACAAAAAAACTCAACCAATAAGGCATACCAGAATGGATCTATATACAACTAGAAAACCCATCAACTAACTACATTTCTCTAGGGGAAACAGAATACTGTTTTCAATTAAATGAAATGTCCTGATGGGAAAGCAACTGGCATTGTTGAGAAACCCAGCAATAGGTGTCTTCTCTAGGTGGAGGTTGATGTCAAGAATGCTGTTACAGGACTGGGTCCCCTAGTGTCAATAGGCTGATAGGACTACAAAATAGCAAAGGGTGGGAGAGACAGCAATTAACTACCAGAAATAAGATATATAATCACTGTTTTAGACAGCGAGGCCACAATAACAATGAAAGACCTTTACTAAATTTACCCACAGAGGTCTTTGTTGATGGCAAATAGACCATAGCTTTTATAAGGGCCAGATAAATAGGCAGCCAACACAGGAATTGTGTGTGTGCACTTGTGTGTATACACATCGCATTGAGAAAAAAAGGGAGAATGAGCTAGAGGCTAGTGGAAAGTTGTGATCTCTCAATATGCAGACCAAAACAGTTTAGTCTGAAGATACATCAGTTGAGAAAGGGATAAGTTCACCTTGAGGATGACTTTGGCAACTTCATAACATTTATAGTTAGTGACATAAATAAAATGTGCATAAAACACCTATAATAGTGATTTTCTCAATCCCTTCCCCAAAGGATCCTATGATCATTTTCTTGAGTAACTGAGCAGTAGGAAAGAACATTCACTTATTTCCAGATATAGGTTTTGGATATAGGTCTGAGCTGGCACAATTCCAGGGGTCCCAAAACCCCCCAGTGAGAATAAGTTCTTAGGAAATTCAAGTGACAGAGTTCTGACCCAACTCTGACTAATAATAGAGCCAAATGATCCACCAATCTACTTGTTAGTCATTTTCCCAATTCCCAATCGCATAATCAGGAGGGACATAATTAGCAGCTAACAAAATGTTCGAACAGTTCTTTGACCAGTAGAATGCAAGTCATTATAGTAAGAAAGACCCAATGGAGCACAAAAAATTGAGCTCACGTTCATCTAGGATGGTCATAATAAACAAATCTTCTTGTGGAATGAAAGAAATTAATGCTGCCCTCAAACATGTAGGGAGTTGTTGAGCCCGTTATAGCTCTGCTTAATTCCCCAGAGTGACCCATACAGAAGACAAGTGGATCACCATATAGGATGGACTTTCTCAAAGCAAATGTTCTTGAGTTACTGGGGTGGCTCTGACTACATTACAGGTAGCTGGAAGCGCCTGGGAGATAACATCTCTGCAGGGTGACCTAGACAAGGACAGACATGTACTGGAGGTTGAAAACCCATGCCACATCCTCCTTGAGCCATTTCACTTCAGTGATTGTGGGCATTCAACTTCATACAGGTAGGACCTAAAAGCCCATTGTCCCAACGGCATAGTGCATCTCCCCTTTCTGCATTGGGCTTCTCTTTTCTTAAGGTGGAAAAAAGAGAAGAGTCCAATGCTCATTGATGAATTCATTTCCTTATAATTAAGATACCATTATCAGTTCTGTTTCAGAGATGAGGAAACTGAGGTGAAGAAACGCTAAGCTAAGTAACTATGACTCAAAGTCACAGTGCTAGTGAATGTTAAGGTCAGTATTTTTTTTTTCTGGAATCATTTCCTTTCTCTTTTCTAGGAGGTATATCTTAATAGTGATCACAGTTGTCTATGGAGTAAATCCCTTGACACTATACAAAATTGTGCACAGCACATTATTTGAATCTGTGCTTCCCCACCTTGTTCATATGGAGATAAATGAGCTTCAACCTTTCATCTGTAAAATCATCCCTAGGTAGCTTTGGTTAAGTCATTCCAGGCTTTGATGTCTCAGTCTTCTCACCTATGAAAATAAGAGAGATGTCCATAGCTTAGCTGTAAAGTACCTATTATTTTTCTATATTTTGTGACCTCTCTCAGAAGGAGTTAACGGGTATTTATAATCTTTCTCATAATGACTATTTCAGGAAAAGACAGCCCTATCTACTCCACATTCCTAACTCTGTTCATTCTTTATGTATTTATTCATTTGTTTTCTAAACAGCAGGGCAACATAAAAGTCAATAGATGAGGAAAAGTGGTTAAAGAGTCTATTTAAACGTGTATATGCACAAGCACACATACACACACATTCAACCACAGTAATGAGAAATCTAGTTCCTTTGTCACATGACTTCAAATAAGACCTCTATTTTTGGATTTATTACCACCTTCTTCTCTTCATTAACGGGTGGAGAACATTAAAATCCTGACACAGTTTGCAGACATATCATGAGTCTTCAGGTTTCAGAGCTATTTTAAAAATAGTACCATAAAATGCAGCACTGAAAATACCTACAAGGAGAGGGAATAATTATTCCCCCGGAGGTGAAATGGGAGGGATGGAGTTTGGAGAGATATTTACACCCTCCAGTCTTCATTTCTAAGCTGTGGTTTTTCAGCACATACAGGTTGCTTATTTATTTATAATGTACACCCGGTCTCCTTCCAGAAAGAGAGTGGCCTTTCCTTTTCCTGTATTTTGGCATATTTGGTAACTGGTCTGAGTCTAACAATGACCTTCACCTGAACTCTATAGTGAGCCACTCTGAGCAGGAGTCATGCTCCCTTGGCCTCACCCATCTTAGTGGAGCTGAATCTCAACTTGCATCTTCTAAACTATACTCTAACCCTATGGTGCAGAGTCTTTCCTAAAGTGACTGTCTGTGAGTCTGGATGAAAAGAATTCTCTTGTGCTCAAATACAGGTCTGTCTCAATACCTATTCTTTAAATACTTGAACACACTATTGTGCCTTCTTTTCCCCCATGTTACCCTGAAAATCAAGACTGCTCAGAAATTTCAGAATGCTTACGAATGTTCCTTTATATTCAGGTTTTCTTTATTGTCAATTCATGTGCTTAAAGGTTTACAATGAGCAAATAATTTTACATGCACTTATTTTAGATGAAGTTCAGTAAACTTAAGTAACTAATTCATTCATTTATCCCTTATTGAAATGTTCTAAAACATATGAACCATGTGATGAGATGTTTTCTTTATCCAACCAAGAATCTCATAAGATTTTAGAGTTAACATTCTGATCGATCATTATGCAAAACTCTGTAGGCCGTCAGAAGGTGGAAGAGAAATTGAAAGAGAAGCGGGGCCAGAGAAGAATGATTTGAGCTGTAATATCCTCATGTGTTTCTTGCTTGCCTCACTGGATTTTTATACAGATCAAAGGAAGTAATTCATGAGTCAGATTTATGAGTGGCAAAATTCTACACACAGTTAAAAGTTGATTATTAGCCAACACTCAGCCATTCACACATACACAAATTATTTAATTTGGCTACACTCAGATGGTGCTGGCTTTCATTTGCTGCTCTCACCATTTACTTCATCTTTTAGAGTTCAGTTTATTCATAGGTTAAAGGGGGATTATGTACCAATCTCACAAGTTACTTGTAAAGACATAACTATAATATTATTAAACCATTGGTTGAGTCCCTAAAATGTAACCATAAATTATAATGATAGTCATACCATTCTACATGCACTATACTGTAGGGATATTGGGCATAGCCTGTTTCAGATTGGGTTCTCCATGAAGCAGACTCTCAGGTGGAGTTTAGTGTGTAGAATCTTTATTAGAAAGGACTCAGAGGATTGGCACTTCTGGAAAGGGAGAAAAAAAGAAAGAATTGGTAGAGGGAGAAATCAAAGAATTACTGAGTATGTGAAAGCCCCTTGGCATATTGCCAGACACCTAAGTGACTGAGAGTGCAGGTGGGGTCAGTGTGTGACATAAGGGAAGGGGGAACATAACATATTTTTCCAAGGTAACACCTGATCCATGACTCTGATGTGGCTATCTTCATAGAAGAAACTTAGAAAAGGAAATTTAGACCTAGGTATAGAAGGAACATACCTCAAA
>CAUYQG010264727.1:0-16738 GCA_963574415.1 Tarsius wallacei
GGCGGGCGCCCACGTGGCCCCGGGGCCGCGAGACCCAGCGCTGGACGCACAGCGCCTCTGGGAGGGGGGTTGAGGCGCCAAGCAGAGGAGGAGGGTGCCGTGAGAACGAGAAACGGCCGGGGTTGGAGAAGCGCCTGGAAATAGTTGTTTGTCATCGCTGGGGATTGCAAAGCACACGAAAATCTGGTGTTGACTCTTCAAAGCCCGGCTGCTCCCGCTAGGGACCTAACCTTATTTTTTTAGAAGGTTAATTCCTGAAACTTCTGAAAGCCTCTCCAGATGCTGTGTGGCTTGATCTTGCTTTATGTGACTTTTTGAAGTAGTCTTTGATGCCGTGGGGGCTTTGGAGAACTCCAGAACCCGCCGGGGGGGGGAAAGTTTCCTTGCTTAACTCTGGGTGTTGATCAAATTGACATAGTTACGTAAGCATTTTTGTCTCCGGGTGGGCAGATCCTCAGGGAAGATCGTTCTTGCCATTCTGCTGATAAAAGGTGGGTCTGTTCCGCACACCCGGTTTCTAAGTTTATAGTCAAGCACATTGCTCGTGTTGGCTGACTAATGCATCATTTTCCACGTAGAGAAAAATCGAATTTATATGAAGGAGTTGTAGACTCAGCAAAAAATGTCCAGCTGATATTGAATAATAACTACATAAAATCCAGGCATCAGACCAGAATTTTTTCTGCAGTCAGAGTGCTGTACTTCTCCACTGGTAGAATCTTTAAAAGCTTTGCTCTTCCACTTCCTCCCATCTTGTATACACCACTGGCAGGTTAATTTCTCTAAAATACCACTTTTACAGTTTCTGAAAGGCACTTCCTTGCTCCAAAACGTTCAGTGGCATCTGTAGAGATATTAAACCAGTCTGAAGTCCCTCGTGTTAGTTTTGCTGGAGGTTGCCTACGCCTGAATCTCAGCCACTTGGTAGGCGGAGGTGGGAGGATCCATTGAGGCCAGGAGTTCAAGTCTACAATGAACTGTGATGGTGCCGCTGCACTCCAGCTCTGGCAACAGAGTGGGATCCTGTCTCTAAAAACAAAAAGATGGGGGCGGGGGAGGAGACATTTAAATCCTACATATGGCAGCCCTTCCTGCCTCTTCAGCTCTAACTGATTTTTCTCTATTGTGAATTCTTAGCCTATGTTCCAATCAGGTTAATTGACCCGTTTGTTTTTTATTTGTGTTGTTTTTCCTAGAACAGAACTGGCTAATAAAAATACAATATCAGCCACGTATGCAAACTTATTTTCATGAGCCACATTTTTGAAAGCAAAAAAACTGAAGTGAGTTTTAATATATTTTATTTAATCCAATATGCCCAGATACACTTCAACATAAAGTCGCTATAAAAAACGATTGAGCTATTTTGCATTCTTTTTTCATAATCAGATGTGTGTATTTTACACTGAAATCACATCTCAATTTGGAGGAGTCCTATTTCAAGTGGTTAGTGGCTACGTTATTGAACAGCACAGTTTTAGAATTTGAAAATTCTAAAATTCTGCTATGGGAATTATGTGCTTTCTAAATTTCAATTCTGTGAAGTATTCTCAAGCTTCGGCAGTCTATCCTGAGTTTATCTATAATTGTGAAGCAGTCATGCTGGCCCTTGCAGAATGTGTCTTCTGTGGTAGTTTCTTCTGTTGTTTCTACCTGTTCATTGAAATTACTACTTTGGGTAATACAGATTCAACTACATTGAGGCGGAGGCAGCAGGGACAAACTTTGCCTAGGCTTACTTTACCTTAATATATTGACATTTTAAATCAAAAAGGAAATTTTGTTTTTCTGCAACCAGCTTTCTCTGGTTGAATGAATTTTAATTTCTGTGTCTCATCTAGGCCACCATTCCTGACTCCCTCTCTTATCCTCATACTGAATTGTTTTCGAAGCTTCTTTTCAGTACCTCGAGTCTTTGCCCACTCCTCTCTCCTTAGGCCAGGCCATTTCTTGCCCGGGTTCCTGTAGCAGCACCCTGACTGGTCTCCCAGGCTGTCTGGTGTTCCTCCCTTCATTCTCTGTTACAGCAGCCGTAATCTTTCTAAAATACGAATCTGTCATTTTTATTTTAGCGCTTAAAAGCCTTTTTTAGGATCAGAGACCTAATTGTGAAACCTCAAGGAAAAAAAGCCTTTTTTAGGAGAAAGTCAGCTCAATCAACTGGCTTATGAGGTTTGAAGGATGTGTAGGGAAACGGTTAGGGCAGGGTTCCAAGGCTAGAAGGGAGGTTGCCAAAAGCCCTGGGAGGGATGTGTAAATGTCAGGGCAGTTGGAGTTCCAGGAAGGGAATAGAGTTAAGTTTGGAGTACTAACCCGGGGCTATATCCTAAAGGGCCTTTTAAACCTTGTTAATGAATCTAGACTTTACTTAGGAGGATAGGGATTAGTCCTCAATGAGGCGCCCTGCTGTGGCAACTCTTGGATTGGAACTGCTTTGCTTAATGGCTACATCCGCCACCTCGTGATGTGACCCTGTCCAACTCCTGAGTCTTCTTACCGCCTGCCGTTCCTTTCTGCTCCTTAGCTGCAGCCCCCACCCCTTCCTCTGCCCATGTACACTCCCAGAGCTCAGCCAGGACTGAGCACATTTTCATCACCTGGTGTTTATTCACCACCACCACCACCACCGACCCCTTCTGACCTTTGGCTACATTCTGATCATTCTTCAGCTCTCTACCTAGTTGTCTGTATCGCGTTTGCTTATTACGGTGTATTATTTAATCTCAGCTTCCCTTGAGAGCGGGAACAGTTCTTGTGTGCGGGCGGATTCCCAGAACCTGGTGTGTGGATACGCTGACAAAATGCTGGTGCTGAGAATGAATCGGTGTCCTAGGAGCATGAGGGGTGGTCTCTACCTTTGCAGATCTTAAGTCCTTAAACTTCCACTATCTTTGATGCGTTCTTTCTACTCAAGAGGGTCTGCTTCTCTTTGGGTCTTGTGACCAGCATCAAAACTGGATTCCTTTGTGCTCACTTGTCACGGTGTCTGACAACTGTCAGTGAACAGAAAGGGCTGGGGGGGAGGGTAGGATTAAGAAATAGAGAGGGTGGCTTCCAAATGGGCCAATGTAAGTGGATGGCAGTGCCTCCTCTGGCACATTTGCTTGAAATCAGGAAACCCACGTGGCTGAGCTCTCTCGTTTTGCCTGCCGTGGAAAGCAAAAGTCAGGGAGAAGAAAGCATATCATCCACCACCACCACCCCCCCACCACCCCCCCCCCCCCCCGCAGGCTTGTTTAGATAATCCAGTTGTGTGTCCATGAAAATATTACTGTAGCTAAGTTAGTTTTAACGTGTCCTAGGTTTAACTCTGTTTCAATTTTGCCATGTGAGAGGCAGGTTAACAGTGGGAAGAACCCAGGATCTGATATCAGAATACTTAGGATTTTGTCTGGCTCTTCCATTTCCTAACTGTATGACCTCAAATTTTCCTGGTGTCCTAATTTCTGTAATCATTTACATAATTATAATTCTTCATCAGATAATTTTGTGAATCAGATGTGATGATATGTGAAGATACTTCATAGAATATAAGGTTCAGGGCAGATAATTTTATTGAGATTCTTACTTAGCCTCTCTGTATGCTTTCTGATTCGTCATTCTACATCATTGAGTCTTTAATATTCAGGAAATTTTTTTCTCAGTCTGAGATGTTTCCATTTTATTTCCACAGTACTGAACATTGGTAGAAAACTGTATGAGGGTAAAACAAAAGAAGTCTATGAATTGTTAGATAGTCCAGGAAAAGTCCTCCTGCAGTCCAAGGACCAGATTACAGCAGGAAATGCAGCTAGAAAGAATCACCTGGAAGGAAAAGCTGCGATCTCAAATAAAATCACCAGCTGTATCTTTCAGTTGTTGCAGGACGCAGGTAAGTGCTCCCTCACAGGGTCCCCTCACCCCCTTCTCCCTCACACATGATCTCTTTCCTGGAAAGTTGGCGTCATTTAGATTCACAACGTGTTCTGGGATGTCTCACAAGCAAGCTAAATGAAATCAAACCAAGAACTTCTAAACTCCAGTGTAACACTTGGTTTGGAATTAGTGGTATCATTTAGTTCAAAGGAGTCTTTACAGTTTGCTGAATCCTTGTCTGGTGTCTGTATTCCCTACGTAGCTTTTCCAAGGCTGCCTTAGTCTCAAGGAACTGACTGACCTAGGAAGCAAGCCCATTTTAGTGTTGAGTAGCTCTGAGAGACGAACTGATTTATACCCTATATTTCTGTAAAACTGTGCTTTGTTCTCCTCTTGAAGACAATATAGAATTTCAAGTTTCTCTTCCACCCGAAAGCCCTGAAAGTGTTCAAAGACAGCATCCATACCTTTTCGTCCCGCCCTTCCCCAAGGGAGGGATTCGAACTAGACCAAGGAACTCCAGAGTTTTCTCCTGCTCAAAAAGTGAAAGAAGGCTCTATTTGCAGTAGAGAAATGGATTCAAAAGAGCAAATTAAGTTCAGAACATTGAATGGAGGGTATTTGGAGCTAAGGAAAGGAAATTAGCAGAATAGGTTTCTCTGCAGGGATTCGGTCAGCTGCTGGTTGGTCTGTTGTGTGTAAGACTTGAGCTCTTTCCCTGCAGTTTAAAAGGCCTTCTTGCCTGGGGTCATTCAACCTTTGAAGCCTTGGGTTTCTTCTATAAAATGACAACCTTGTTCTTTATCATCTCTGCCTGTTCTAATTTTATAATTTAGTAACTTTCTTTTCTACTACTTCCAAAATTCCCGATTGCCCTTTCATTTCACAGAGGTTTCAGTAAGCTCTAATCTTTCTTAAATTCAGAGAGGGCTTTAAAACTTGGTTCCAGTCAAGGTAGATAGCGATATCTGCCTTCCACAGAATAAGATAATTCAAGTTAAATCCTTTCAGTCAGTATATTTCTGGAGTAGTTTTGCCTCTTCCAAAGTATCCTATTGTACATTTTTAGTGTGAAAAAAATGTTTACTTCCAGTGAGCATCAAACTAATGATAGGTTCCTTTTACAATACAGGTAAGTGTTCCATCTATTGTTTGTCTCCCAGGTTATCATCTCCCTCTCCCAGTCCACTTAAAAACTTTTTTTGTCCTTAACCCTTTAAAACATTAGCAGTGAGAAGGCAAGGTGTGGTGGCTCATGCCTATAATCCCACCACTGTGGGAGGCCAGGGTGGGAGGATTGTTTGAGACCATCCTGGGAAACATAGTGAGACCTTGTCTCTACAGAAAATAAAAAAATTAGCCAGGTATGGTAGTGCATACTGTAGTTCCAGCTACTTGGGAGACTGAGATGGGAGGATTGCTTGAGCAGGAGGTTGAGGCCGCCGTGATGCGTAATCATGTCATGCATTCCAGCCTGGGAGGCAGAGTGAGACTCTGATTCAAAAAATATGTTAGCAATGAGAAAATTAGTTTCTGTGTACCCTTCATAGTTACACATAGCTGTGGGATTATATATATATACTTTCAAATAATGGAAGATAAAGCCCAAGCTTTTATTTGCTTATTCAGTAAGACATTATTCCATGTACCTTCTGGGGCTTTACAGTGAGTGAGTTGGGGTGACTCAGTTGTGTATTTTTGTCTAAGACTTATCTGGTTTTAACTGTGAAAGTCCTGTCCCCAGAGGAACTGGGAAAGTGGTTACCTAAGTGAAGTACTCCAATAATTATCTTAATTACTTAATGTAGCTAAAATTTAATTGGAAATGTTGAGATATATTTTTCAGGTTTTATAACATAGTAATATGAAATTAAGGAGAACCTAAATTTTAAAAAATTCCTAAACAGATTAGTTTTAGGGGACAAACGTGCTTCTGAATGCTGTATCTAGTTGGCCTCCAGTGGGCTATTTAAAACTGCTTTCTTTATAGCCAGGGTTACATCCCAAATTAAAGTATTTCTAGAAATTAGATTGGGAAGGGTATTGGCACGAGAATCAGTAAATCAAGATTTCCCTTTTCTCCTTGTTGTTCATGAGTGAATGGTAAAGTACTGTACAAAGAATAAGCAATAGTCTTTTCCCAGGGAAATAGTATTTCATTGCTGTACCTTAGTTATACAATTTGAATTTGTCCTCATTACTTAAAAATCAAAATCTTACCTTCCCAGTGATGATTAAATCCCAGCTCCCCCACAGAAGCTCGCTGTAATTACATTTAAGTGTGGTAATAGTGATAGGAATAACATTCCTATAGTTGCTAGCCCACAGATGGGGCTCTGGTCAGCCTTAAGAGGGACCGCCATAGGGATACGTGAGCTGATTGGCTAGAAGACATGATCGTTGTAATTCACAGTATTTAAGTGACATACCCACTTTTTTGGTAACCTGGATTGGAGTTTTGTATTTTTTAGACTGGGATAAATGGTGGGAGATTTTTCTCACCATATGCAGTCATGAAATTTGCTTTAAGGATTAGCAGTGTGTGTTATAAGCCATCATTATATCTTCTGAACCAAATCTGTTTTAGAAGCTATTTTTTGTTTGTTAGTTAGTTTATATTAACAATAGAATTGGACACCACTCCAGCTTGCTGGACAAATGAGCAAATATAAGTCATGATTAACTGACCTAAGCATGTAGTTACCCTCCCAAGATAGGATTGATTTAAATCCCTGGGCTGCCCATGAGCCTGGTCCTTCACTCAAGGTTAAAATATACATCAAATTACATCTTTTTTTTTTTTTTTTTTTGAGTTGGAGTCTCACTCAGTCACCCAGGCTGGAGTGCAGTGGCACACTCACGGCCACCCCAGCCTCGACCTGCTGAGCTACGGTGATCTGCCTACCTCAGTCTTCCAAGTAGCTGGAACTACAGGCATGTGTTACCATGCCCAGCTATTTTTTATTTGATTGTGGAAGTGAGGTGTCACCAAGTTGCCCAGACTGGTCTTGAACCCCTAGGCTCAGACAATTCATTTGCCTTGGCCTCCCAAAGTGCTGGGATTACAGGCTGAGACACTGAGCCTGGCCAATTTAACCATTTTAAAATGTCAAATTCAGTGGCCTGTGCTTTCAGTCTGAATCTGCCTATTCTAGGTACCTCATGTAAGTGGAATCATAAGTATCTTTTTGCATCTGGTTTATGTCAGTTAGCATGATGTTTGCAAGTTTCATCTGTATTATAGCATTGTCTCACAGGAATTTGAATCCTTTTTATGACTAAATGATCCATTGCACATGCAGTCATTGCTGTGTAACATTGTTTCAGGCATACAAAGTATTGCTTTAAAATTATCATAGGATGTTTTTACTGTATGCTTTCTATGATTAGATACACACATACATACTTTGTGTTACAATTGCCTACAGTATTCAGTACAGTAACATGCTTTATAGATTGTAGCCTAGGAGCAATGGGCTACACCATGTAGCCTAGGAGTGTAGTAGACTATACTGCCTAGGTTTGTTAGGTATACTGATATTCAACCAATGGAAAAATGACCCAAGGATGCATTTCTCAGAACAGATGCCCATTGTTAAGCAATGCGTGACTATGTAAACTACATTTTGTATAGCATTCATCTGGCGATGGACATTTATATTGTTCCTCCTTTTGGCTGTTATGGATAATGCTACATTTGGCTGGTATGGATAATGAACATTGGTGTGCAGGTAGCTATTTGAGTCACAGATTTCAATTCCGGGTACAGACCTAGCAGTGGAATTGCTGGACCTTGATACATTTTAACTATCGTTAGAGAGGTGGTTAATTTTCCAAGGCCACCACGTAAAATTGTTTCCATCCCTAACATCACAAGTCATTTCTTTGTTTTAGTTTTCCAGTAACAGTGAGTGAGAAAGAAGGGAGAGGAAGGACAATTTTTTTTTTCCCCTCTTAGCCAAGGTGACTACTGTGTTCATGCTGCTACCTCTTGGACGCTTTTCTCAAGGAATGTTTGCTTTATACGTTAAGAGAAAAAGGCTATTCAGAATTTAGAGCTGTTACTGATTGTGATAAGTTGATTGATAGTTACAAGGCCCATATAATACTGGACTTTAAATATGAGATTCCTGCATTCAAATCAGATTTAGAGACAATTTTATGTCATTTTATGAGTCATGTGCAAAGTTAGATATTCAGTAGCAGTGTTTTGTTATTCAGCAAATACTTCTTTTTTGAATTAATGATTGGATGGTAAAGACTCTGGAACCCAGATCTCCTGGTCTAGCCATGTGACATGAAAATGAAATATTCATTAATTTTTTTAGAGCATCGGGAAGCCATCTTTTGTTTTCCTACTTTCACCTTTTAAAAAAATTACATCTTCCTTGTTTCTTGTAAAGGGTAAAATTTTATTGTGCTTCAGATCTACTTTCGTAAATAAAATTTCAATGCCTTTTCTTTTTTAAAAACTTCTATCATCAATGTGTAGACATCAAAACTGCTTTCACCAGAAAATGTGGGGAAACAGCTTTTATCGCACCCCAGTGCGAAATGATTCCAATTGAATGGGTTTGTCGAAGAATAGCAACTGGTTCTTTTCTCAAAAGAAATCCTGGTGTCAAGGAAGGTTATAAGTTTTACCCACCTAAAGTGGAGATGTTTTTCAAGGTAATTATTTTATGCTTCTGTTTGATGTCTTACTATATATGATGTAGCAGCAAGCTTATAACTACAAATGCAAAAATATTTAGACATTATTAAAGATTTTGATATTGCATGTGTCATCCGGAAATTTATGTCAGTAATGTACAGTTCCATTAGCAATAAGTCAGATTTTTAAAAGAAAACATCTGAAAATATACTTGTCTTTGCACAAAGATGGATAACAAAATGAACAAAAGCAGTTATAGGAAGAAGAAAAAAATAATAATCCCAAATTTTAAAAAATTTACTGTTGAAATCTTTTAATATACCAATACATGAAAACTGTACTATCAATGTCTCCTGTAAGTTAAAATATATACAATAAGGAATAAAGGAATAATTGGTTATATATTTTTATAGGCTTTATTCAGGACTATTTATTCATTTTGATTTATGCTGTCATGCATAGATTTTCTGCTTTGGTAGAAGTGTCAGTGTTGCATTTGTAATCAGGGAGTTGTATAACTTGTAAAGTTCTTACAAACAGGTCAGAAGGTTATGAGAACTGTATTTTGGAAAGATTTGATTGATTGAAATGTGTTTTTGTCTTCTTGTTGTTCCTGATGGCTCTTACTTAAGGAAAAATAAAAGTCACATATATTGAGTTTAAGTTGGTTTATAGAGAAAGGACAAAGTCTTTGAAATATTTTATGTCCTAGAATAAGTTATTCACCTAAATGGTTTCACCTAAATAGTCTGAATTTTAAAGTAGCGATTGAAAGTACAAAAATTAAGAATAATTGCTTTGGATTAAAGAGCATTGTAACCAAAAACATTTTCAGAGAAAATAAATATTCCTGAGGAGTTCACACTCGAGGAGGAGGGGCTGGTTGTTTCTGAAAAGTTCAAAAACTTTTGTCTCACGGTAACTCTAGAACCATGCTTTATTCCCAGGATGATGCCAATAATGACCCACAGTGGTCTGAGGAGCAGCTCATTGCTGCAAAATTTTGTTTTGCTGGACTTGATATAGGCCAAACCGAAGTGGATATCATGAGTCATGCTACACAGGCTATTTTTGAAATACTGGAGAAATCCTGGTTGCCCCAGAACTGTACACTGGTTGACATGAAGGTACAGATAAAGAATGTGAACATAAAGCTTTTAACTGAGGAATGTCTGTAGTATTGTGTTTAAAAACTTTCCTTTGGGGATATGCTGTTTCTAGATTGAATTCGGTGTTGATGTAACCACCAAAGAAATTGTTCTTGCTGATGTGATTGATAATGATTCCTGGAGACTCTGGCCATCAGGAGATCGAAGCCAACAGAAAGACAAACAGGTAGGTAGTGCTTCAGATTTTAATCCTTTGTTAGATCAGGCTGGGATAGAGGAGAAAGAAGAGATGAGAGGAAAAGAAAGGCGATTGATATTTCTTATGATATGAGCTTGATTTGTTGATTGCTATTTGTTTTTAAAGATAAATATCTCCTGTATCCTGATAGAATAATAGGAATAATATTTTACATTTAAGAATTATTGGCCATGCACGATGGCTCACGCTTGTAATACCAACACTTTGGGAGGCCAAGGCGAGGGGATTGCCTGAGCCCAGGCATTCGAGACCAGCCTGGGCAACATAGCAAGACCTTGTCTCTACAAATAAAAAAATTTGCCAGGCGTGGTGGTACACATCTATAGTCCCAGCTACTCAGGAGGCTGAGGCAGAAGGTTCGCCTGAGCCGAGTAGGTTGAGGCTACGGTAGCCATGATTGTGCCACTGCACTCTGGCCTTGATGACAGAGTGAGACTCTAAAAAAAAAAAGGAAAAGAAGAATTCTCACGGTAGTTAATTAGTTGCTATCGTAGAAAGCCTTTAACCTGAAATGAAAATAAAAAGTAAAGTTCACTACTGAACTTTCTCTAGCTTAATTCAGGAAATATATTTTTAGTTTAAGGAACGTTTTTACAAATCTCTTGCTATGCACACTCTTCATAATCCTTATCCAAAACCCAGAAATCAAATAGTTTCAGGTAGAGATAGTTTTCTAAGTGTTCTGTCTTATTTTCCAGTCTTACCGGGATCTCAAAGAAGTAACCCCTGAAGGGCTGCAGATGGTAAAGAAAAACTTTGAGTGGGTTGCAGAGAGAGTAGAGGTAAACCTTCTGTAGCAAACCTGTACTGTATTATGTGTTTTTCTTCTATGGAAATCTTGTTTGAAAAAAAAAATGTAGGAAGTCAGGAATGGTGGTGGCACACACCTGTACTACAAGCTACTCTGAAGGGTTAGGTAGGAGGTCCCTTGGGCCCAGGAGTTGGGAGGCCAACTTGGGCAACATGCTGAGACCCCATTTCTAAAAAGAAATTGTGACTTCAAAAGAGAGGAGCACTTTTAGGAAATGTACCAGCGAGACTGTCCTGACTGGTATACTGGAATTCTGCTGTTAAACTGGCCCGTGCACTCTTCCCAGATCCTTCTGAGGAAACCTGGAATCCCTGTCTCTTTCCTGTCTTTGTAGGAGGAACCTTATATGTCCTGCCCACTTCTCCTGCCTGCTACTCAGAGGTCCATTGGCATGAGATGGCTGGGACTTGGTGTGACTTTCAAATGTCACCTTAAGTTTTTATGGTATTATTATTGTAACTCCGTGGAAGTGAAATGACATTTATGATTATTCAAGGGTTATAGTCACATTTGAAAACATTATTTTCATAGGAGGGTGTATTTTAAGTTGCAAGCAACTTACAAAGATTTAGAATAGGACCTCTAATTTGGCCAATTATGCCTGAAAGCCTCTGCTAAACAGAATATATTAAAGCACTTAGGAGCTGGGTGCAGTGGCTCATCCCTGTAATCCCAGCACTTTGGGAGGTGGAGGCAAGAGGATTGCCTGAGCACAGGGGTTCAAGACCCGCCTGGGCAACTTAGTGAGACCTCATCTCTACAATAAATCAAAAAGTTAGCTGGGCTTGGTGGCATGCACCTGTAGTTCCAGCTACTTGGAAGACTGAGGCGGAAGGATCGCCGGAACCCAGCAGGTTGAAGCTGCGGTGGCCATGAATGTGCCACTGCACTCCAGCCTGGGAGACAGGGTGGAACTTTAATTCAGAAAGAAAGCACTTAGGATAAAATGTGTCGTATTGTAATTTCCTGAATATTAGTTAGAGGTGTCAGTATCCTTGCTTATTATTATATTAGTAAATATGATTTGTCTGAATAAAAATTTTGTTCTTTAGGTCCTAGTTATAAAGACCATTTTCCTTTATGTAGAGAGATTTTTTTTTAAATCTTCTGATATTTTGTTCCGTTTGTCTCTGTTTTAAATTTAGTATGTTAAGAAAGAAAATAATGTCACAACCTCTATTTTTATATGCATAAATAAATATTTCCACTGTCCCCTCCTAAAAAAGAAGGTATTCTTTACAGATATAATTTTACTGCAAACTCTAGTTGTGTGAACTGACCGTTCTTCTGACACTTATTCCTATGCTTTGTGTTCTTGTTCATATCCATGTCTTCCTTTTCCAGTTGCTTTTGAAATCAGAAAGCCAGTGCAGGGTTGTGGTACTGATGGGCTCTACTTCTGATCTCAGTCACTGTGAAAAAATCAAAAAGGCCTGTGGAAATCTTGGCATTCCGTGTGAACTACGGGTAACATCTGCCCACAAAGGACCAGATGAAACTCTGAGGATTAAAGCTGAGTATGAAGGTAAACATCAGATAACTGGAGCATTGCAGGTAGCTCTTATTTTGCTAAAAGTTATACATTTCAGACTAAAAATGAGCTTTGCCACATTTCCAAGGGAAAACCACATGATATACTCACCTCCAAAGAGCTTACTATAGGAGCTCATAAAAGAAAGGAGCGTAGAGAAAGAATTGGAAAGGAAAAAAAAAGAATTAAAAATGCCAGCATGGAAGGACATCAAAGACTAGAATTATGAGAACCTCTGGCATTTTTACCAAATGAGAAGCCCTGGAGCATTGTTTCTGGTATGCTTCTGTTTGGGAAACACTCCTGTGTTCTCACGCTGCAGGAATCAACACAGAAGACTTCTGTGACCAAGTGGGTGGCAGTATTTCCACACCAACAAGTTGTGGACTCCTATGGGTGTCCTCCAATTCATTGGCTACCCTGTCTACCTGGAGATCGTGTTGGATCCCACTGGTTGAGGGCTCAGTCCCAAGACTGTCCCCTCTCCTTCAGACACCATTCACAAGTCCAGGCCTCTGGAACTTCTGAACTGCTGGCTTCAAGTTGGGGTTCCCATGAGCCCTTCTTTGGAGTGGCTCACAGAACTCAGAGAAACACTTATGTTTACCGAAATATTATAAAGAATATTACCGAGGATGCAGACGAAGAAACGTGTAGGGCAGGGAGTGAGTGAAGGGGCTCAGAGCTTCTATGCCCTCCCGGAGCGTGCTACTCTCAAGGAATTGCCACGTGTTCAGCTATCGGGAAACCCCCTGCCACTCTAGTCCTCTTGGGTTTTTACGGACACTTCATGACAACATTCCTTCCCCCAGGGTAGAGAGCAGGACCCTCTCTTTGGAGGGCCTTAGGACCCATAATTAGAAAGAGGGAAGATTAGAGTCTTGACTTGGGGCAGGTGAAAGGAGGTCAGGAATTCTGTTTCCTGAGGACTGATACACCTGACATTATACATAATAAAAGACTGTAATGAGGGCTGTGGGAGTTTTGAGCCAGGAACTAGAAACGAAAACCTGTGTGTGAGTGAGTGAGTGTGTGTGTGTGTGTGTGTGTGTGTGTATATATATGTATATATATATGTATATATATGTCAGAGATTAAAACAGCAGGTCCTCTCAGAGATCTTTAATGACTGGTCTTTCTGGGGAAGCAGGCAAATATGAAGTGAAAGAATAATTTCAGAATATAGTACAAAAAAATAATGGGATAGCGTTGATCTAAAATAATGGAGCTCTGGGTCCTCAATCAAATGTTTCTCTACCGGAAAACATGTTGAGTATTCCCTCTTTCCCTCTAAAGGTAATTGCAACGGGAACATAGTTACTAATTTGGGGGTGGGGATTGGAGACCCCTTTGATAAGCTAATGAAAGCTAGAACTCTTTTTCAGAAATTTGCAAATATGTATAATGTTGGATTCTAGGTTATAAATCTCTCTGCATTGGGAAACAAAGGGATAACTTCTAAATTTTTCAAAGGGATAACTTCTAAATATTCTGAATTGTTTAAGAGATATATTTAAAAATATATCAAGGGTCTTAAATCTCGGGGGTGCTGTATTATTAAACTTGCCTTCAACTTTTCTCTCAAGAATTCTCCCTAAGCTTCTGGTCTCTGTTTCCTGGGTCTGCCTGTACCTACTGGTGGAAGGCCCGCTCAGCAGGAAAGATACCTGTTCACTTGTCTTTTTTCATTCAGTCAACCTAAGTAGCAGAAGAGGCCTGGGGGCCATTGCCTGATTAACACCCTGATATCCCCTTTGTACTACACATCTCAAAGATGAACAAACCGGCCAGGCGCAGTGGCTCACACCTTAAATCCCAGCACGTTGGGAGGCTGAGGTGAGAGGATTGCCTGAGCCCATAGGTTCAAGACCAACCTAGGCAACTTGGCAAGACCTCATCTCTCCCATTTAAAAAAAAAGATGAAAAACCTATTCTAGCTACTTTATTACTTGACTCACACTAAGTGACAGAGTAAACCCTATATTTTGAATGTATGTGTGATAATAGTGTCTTATGTTTTTCCATGGAAGACTACACAAGGAACTCAAGTAATTAAGCCATATAGGCCTTATTAAAACAAACAAAAAAGACAACTATCTTCAAATTTCTTTTAAGTGTGTGACATAATTATAAACCTGTAATTTCCCTAGGGGATGGCATTCCTACTGTGTTTGTGGCAGTGGCAGGCAGAAGCAATGGTTTGGGACCAGTGATGTCTGGGAACACTGCATATCCAGTTATCAGCTGTCCCCCTATTACACCAGACTGGGGAGCTCAAGATGTGTGGTCCTCTCTTCGACTACCCAGTGGTAAGATGCAATGGGTTTTTAAAAATTATATGTTAGAAAAATTTTAAACATGCACAACAGTAGAGAGAATAAGATAATGAAATCCCATGTACCCATTACCCAGCTTCAGCAATTAGTATCTTGTGTCTATGCCCCTCCTGCTGGGGTATTTTAAAGCAGATGTTAGACATGTTCGTATTTTCTACATAAATGTTCGTGCATACATCTGTAAGCAATAGTAACAAATATTATGACACCATGCTTTTGAGAAAAGAAGAGCTTTTTATTGTAATTTGACCAACAGGACAGGAGCGCAGTTCAAATCTATCTCCCCATGCTGGCTGTAGGGCAGTCTTTTTTTTTTTTTTTTTTTTAAGTTGGAGTCTCACTCTGTTGCCCAGACTGGAGTGCAGTGGCCGCTCCCAGCCACCGCAGCCTCCACCTGCTGGGCTCCGGCGATCCTTCCACCTCAGCCTTCCAAGTAGCCGGAACTACAGGCGCGCGCTACGACGCCCGGCTAATTTTTTGATTTATTGTAGAGATGAGGTCTCGCCAAGTTGCCCAGGCAGGTCTCGAACCTGCGGGCTCAGGCAATCCACTCACCTCAGCCTCCCAAGGTGCGGGATTACAGGCTGAGCCACCGAGCCTGGCTAAGGACAGTCATTTTTTCAGAAAAGTTTTAGGGGGTGGGTTCTGGCATTAGTAAGTGATGAGTGGAAGGGAAAGGGAGGTCTGAAAAGTCCTGGGCATGCGCCGTCATCTCGTCGTGTTACCTTATGGATCACTTGTGTAAATTTGGTGGAGTTTACTATGAAACATGCTGGAGGCCTGGTGTTGTGGCTCTTGCCTGTAATCCCAGCACTTTGGGTGGATGAGGCCGGGGGATTGCCTGAGCCCAAGAGTTCCAGACCAGCCTGGGCAACATGGTGAGAGCTTGTCTCTATAATAAATTTTTAAAAAATTAGCCAGGCGTGGTGGTATGTGCCTGTCATCCTGGCTACTTGAAAGGTTGAAGCAGAAGGATCGCCTGAGCCCAGCAGGCCGGTTGAGGCTTCAGTAGCCATGATTGTGCCACTGCACTCCAGCCTGGGGGATGGGGTGAGACTCTGACTCCAAAACATAAGAAAAGAAAAAAAGAAAGAAAGAAATGTTGGAAATTGGGGCTATGACATCAGCAAGCTAGTTCTTTGTAGACTCTAGTCAGCCATATTGGTTCCAACCAATTTTAGCCAGTTTTGTGACCTTATAAGTGGAGAATTTCAGCAAGTTTTTTTTTGTTTTTTTGATCTGCCATCCTGTAAACTCAAGAATTTCTGTTAGTCATTGGTGTTTTTAACTCTTGGGGCATGGTTTCCATACCATGTTCACACCTAATAAAATTAGTAGTAATTTCTTAAAATCATCTAATTTCTAGTTGGTGTTCAAATTTTCTAATTGTCTCATGTTTTACACTTGGTTCAAATTGAGATTAACCATGGTCCTTGCTGCATTTAGTTGATAGTCTCTTAAGTTTTTAAAAACGTATAATAGGCCGGGCTCGGTGGCTCAGCCTGTAATACCGTGCCTTGGGAGGCTGAGGTGAATGAATTGCCTGAGCCTGCGGGTTCGAGACCCGCCTGGGCAACTCGGCGAGACCTCATCTCTACAATACATCAAAAAATTAGCCGGGAGTAGTAGCGCATGCCTGTAGTTCCAGCTACTTGGAAGGATCGCAGGAGCCCGGCAGATCAAGGCTGCTGTGGCTGGGAACGGCCATTGCACTGCAGTGTGGGTGACAGAGTGAGAGTCCAACTCAGAAAAAAAAAATGTGTAACAATTTATGCTCCTTTTTTCCTTTTCATTTTTTCTCTGGAATTTTCTACATTTTGGATTTGGCCGATTACAGTTTTAGGTGATGGTCACCATGCTATATTTTTTTGAGTTGGAGTCTCATTCTGTTGCCTAGGCTGGAATGCAGTGGCATGCTCACAGCCACAGCAGTCTGGACCTGCTGGGCTCAGGTGATCCTTCCACCTCAGCCTTCCAAGTAGCTGGAATTGTTACAGGCACGAGCCACCATGCCTGGCTAATTTTTTTTTTTTTTTAATTTATTGTAGAGATGAGGTGTCGCCAAATTCCCAGGCTGGTCTCGAAACCATGGGCTCAGGCAGTCCTCTCATTTCGGCCTCCCAAAGTGCTGGGATTATAGGCGTGAGCCACTGCACCTGGCCCATGCTATATATATATATATA
>CAUYQG010264739.1:0-32670 GCA_963574415.1 Tarsius wallacei
GGGTCTCGACCCCACGGACTCCGGCACTCCACTCACCTCCGCCTCCCCCCGGCGGGGGAGTACCGGCTGAACCCCCGCGCCCGGCAGGTTGAGGCGGCGGTGGCCGGGCGCGGCCACTGCACTCCCGTCTGGGCGACAGAGGGACCCCCCAACTCAAAAAAAAAAAAAAAAAAAAAAAAAGAAGGCAGGGCATGTTCAAAGGCAGTTTGGAAATTTTTTTCAACTTGGACAGTTCTGCCTATGGTGGCTTTGTCTTGACACACTTCCCTGTTGCAGAAGGTCACAGCTTTCTGCGGTTGGGTAAACCTGCTTCTGGAGCTCTCGTGAGCCTCCCTCACTCCGTGGCAGAGGCTGCAGGCTGTAGAAGTGTTTCACAGGAAAGCAGGAACTCCACATGCCAGGGATTTGGTGTTAGGTTACTAAGGAAGTGTATCTATCTCTTCCACGGAAGAGACAACATGGCCTCCCACTTGTGCACTCAACATCTGGGCAGGTAATGAAATATCCCAATGGCTGGAAATGCAACCAGTTTCCTCAGGAACCATATTTCTGGCTCTTGTTTGGGTTTCTGGTTGATTTTTCGGTTTATGTATTTTAAAGTCAGTCTTCAAGATAGGTTCGTGAAGATAACTTGCTGTTTTATTGTTTACCTCTGGTTGTTAATTTAGTGACTGAGGGAAATATGGGGCCATTATGGAACAAAAAGGCTCTGCCTAACACATATGTAATAACTCTCATGCCCAGAATGGATCTGCCTCGAAGGGAAATACTCTGCTGTTACTCCTTAAGTTCAAATATAGAGTAGTCACCAGGGAAGCTTGGAGACCCAGGTGCTAGTTTTATCATTGCCTCTGCTATAAGGTTTTATTTATAACTTGGCGTAGAGTCTAGATATTTGTTTGGACATTAAATGGCAATAGAATATTAATATTGCCTCTCTAATATCTGCATTTCTTTTTCTTTCCAGTCAAAATGACATCATGTCACACAACCATTAAAAAAAGGAAATTAAAACCCCAGAAATATGTTAAAGCACCGCAGTGAGTCGCTGAGCTATAAAAGCAGGGAACTCTGAGTGAATGCTGGAATGGCACCCAAAGCGCTTTCCCCCCGGTGTTTTTGAACAGAACTCTCCAACCTCTTATTTCTATTGTTTCCAGGAATAAGTATTCACAAGTTAAGGAGAACGGAGGGGTGATTTCTTCAAAAGGAAACTCCGAAAAGAGAAAGATAATTTTCATAACTGAGAATGCATCCTTCTTGACTACATGATTTTAATTTGCAAATAAATCCCCTTAAAGAGAATCTCCTTTATTTGATGCATTTGTGGATTAGAATTCTTTGCAAAAGAAAAAGAGACTAACGGCCTGAAAAGGCCACATATATATTTGGTTAGAATTTCTTTATTATTAGATGTTTTAAATTGGATTTTGTAATCCTGATATTAGTATTAGCACATAAAGTCTAGTTGTGTTATCTAGATTTTCTTTGCATTTAGCACTTCATGCTGCCTGAACGTTTGGACATTGGAGATAATAGTTCTGTATAACCTTATGGAACTGTGTACAGCGTACTGAGGCACATCTGAAACATTCCTGTAAATGCATAAAAAGCAAGGTCAAATGCTCCCTAACAGGAGAGCAAGCTTGCAGGGCAGATGCCTCCGTGAGGTTTCAGAAGGATTCTCTCGCCCACAGCCATGATGGGGAAAGGACATTGCTAGGATGAACAGTCTATATACACAGGTGTGGTGTTTCAACTGCATCAAAGCTACTACTTTTGAAAAAGTGAAAGTTAATTAAACAGTTAAAAAGAAAAATCAAACCATTTCATCTGGCTTTGTTTTGGGACTGCTTATAAATGGTTTCTGGAGAGGCAATGATAAAGCAAACTACAGTTTAATGTTCCTTCTCAATCTCACTATCTCAGACTCTCCTAAAGAAAACTGGTAACGTTCTATTCTGAACCAGTCTCTACTGAGCCTTTTTCCTTATGGGCTTGAACCCGGGTGCTGGGTCAAGACGGAAGGGCTCTGATCATACAAAGCTTATTCAGTCAATATGTAGCTATAGTAAATGAGGACAAGAAAATGGATTCCTGAGCAGGAGGGAAGCCCAGCTGTGAGAGGCAGCGCCGCCTCCCAACTCTGCAATCAGAATATTCCATCTGTCCTTTTGGGTTGGACTATGTGTACCTTTCAGAAAGTTTGTTTGTAAGGGCTTATGGTGTTGTGACACAAAACATTCCTACAAATACCGCCCCTGAGCATGTGGCAGGCACTAAAAATGATTACTGAATACATGGATCATTTAATATCTTTTGGATTTTTAAGATGCATATGTTGGTTCCATTGTATCCTGCTGGTTTAAACACCGAGACTTTTCCATGTGGGATAACGGATTTTGCTAAACCTGTGATCCTCCCGTACCCGGTCACCACCCCTAAGTGATTTAGGGTGACACCCTCTCAAGCCCTTTTCAGAGACTGTGGACTGGGAGTGTGGCAGCAGGGCCACACAAGCTGTTCTCATTCCATTCCTTTTGCAGTTTACAGTTTCATCTGTTTTTCTTTTTCCAATCTAAGATGCTCATGCTTCTTTATTTGTGGTTAATTATGCCCAATTAAGTGTTGTTGTTTTTTTTCCCTTCTCTACCAGATTCTCGGAATTGTCCCAAGTTTGAGGGGGAAAACATTGATTAGTCCCATTTCTTCTGGTGCCCCCTGAGCCCTTCGCTTGAGTACAATGAGGTCACTTTGTTGAAGGATTAACTTTATATTACATTCTTGCAGGGTAGATGTATGTCCCTAAGGTACGACTACCCCCACTGATGAAATAAATATACCATTCTTTATGATTCCTCCCCACTAGCCTCTCTGTTGATTTTCAGCGAGTTTATGAATAGTCACATATTTATACAACTGGTCAAAAGTATACTACTTATTTTTCTTATGGTCTGTAATAACCTACGCAAGGTTATTAAATGGTATACAGACCCCTTTTAAAGCATAGTTTCTTATGTCATTACTTTATACAAGCAGGTCAAATTCCATCTCGGCAACAATCTCTTGCTCTCAACCTTTTTCTCTGATTATAAAAGTAATATGTGTTCATTGTAGAAAATTTAGAAAACCCACAGCACAAAGAGGAGGAAGAAAAGCACTTTAAGACCCACTACTTAGAGACAACTACTGTTTGGCTGTTTATACACAGACGCTTTTCCTTTATTTCATACATATTGTTTAAAAAAGTAACCATATTGTACATATGCTCCTGCAATCTGCTTTTTAACCTAGCAGTATATCCGTACATCTATATGTGTGTGTGTGTGTGTGTGTGTGTGGTGGGGGGAGTAAATTTTTTTTCTACAACGTTGCTCTTGAGGGCTGCCTTGGATTTCGTACCATGGCAGTGCCATAATTTAACCATTCCCCACCTTTCAAAATACTTAATTTTTTTTTTTTAGGGGCTAGGTTTTGTTTTTTTTAAGTAAGTCTTTTTGAGATAGCCCCTTCCACTCAGAAATTGGGTTTTTTTTATCATCAGTTTCCTTTTGAATCTAGGACAATGACTTTGTCTGGCATATCTTTAATGTTAGCTTTTTCCACAGTGCTAGACCATTCCATTATAATATTCAATACCTATATTGAAGGCAGTTTAACATATTTAAAAATGTAAGAGGAAAGCAAATCATAAAGGCATAGGAAAGAAATGTAAAGCTTTTGCCTTGCAATTTTGAATATTTCTTCTCTCATGATATACTTCCATAGAGTAGATGCTTATTTTTCTTTGAATGATGGGTTTAATATGTCTAATTCAATTACTCTTTGTGGCAGCAGAATGACTTCTCCTCAGCTCCTTAGCTATTAGTTCCATATGATATTTGAATTGGTTCTTTTAATTGTGGATATTATGTATCAGTCATTCTCCTGTGAATTGGCCGTATAGCCGGAAAAACATACCCTCCCTCAATATATCAGATAGTCATTCAATTAACAACCATGGGTTTCTAGACACTATAGAAACTCATTATGCAAATGATTGAAGGGGTGGGTCAACAATTCAAATTTGATTGGTGGCTTGGACTGAAAAATAAAACCAAGAATTAGAATTTTCAGGATGCTGAGTTATATTTTCAGATATTAGGATGATACATTTAATTATTTAAAGTTACTATCTAGAGTTAAACACTTTTGTTGGCAATTAACATTATGGGTGGCGGATGGATATGATAAATAACTTAAACCTTGGTGCTCATTCCTGTCTCTCTCATGCATTTCTTGATTAAATACTGTGGATTTTACGAGTAACAGCTTCCCTGCCTAAAGAACTCTATGGCTTTTTCTCTACAAGTCTAATTTGAAAAAAAGAATTCTTCTCAAGGGTTTAAAAAGTAATTCATAAAATGGGAGGAATAATAAATATTGTACCTTAACTCATATACTAGTATAGATAGAGAGATTTGGTACACCTGGGTGTAATTTTAGTTAATTTCCACAAGAGACAGGTTGAAAGTTTACTGTTTAGAAAGGGGGGAGAGGGTTGGCTAAATCTCATATTTGCAAAAATGATTACATTATCTTAAATGAAAATGCTCTATTAAAGACTTCAATAAGCATTGCATTTGGAGAAAAAAAAATCTTTTTAATAAAAAGTTACCTGAAGTTCACTCCAACTTAAAATATACAAGTGAGGAAAAAGTACTTACTCTGATTTATGTCTCTTTTGGAGGTGTAATTATTGGCTTTTTACTCACCTATGTAAAACAATGTACTTTTGTAAATGGATTTCTGGCCACTTTATGCAGCTTTTTTTCCCTCTTTTTTTTTCTTACATAAAAAGTAAGCACTGTCAATCAAGGAATTTTAAGGTTTATTTCCTCTTTAGAAATGATTGATAGCCTTTTAGATTTACAAGTTGACAAGTTAAAGGGTTCTATTGGTATAATTATGTACTAAATTCACAGTCTTTCAATTTAAATGTCCTTTTAAAACCACAAGATTATCATACCTGTATTTTGAAAAGTGGGCCAGTCAGTTTGGGTTGGTATACAAATTGCTTCCATTAGCCTTGGGACCTATTTGAATTTAATACAGTTTTTTAAAGTTGTACTAGTATGAATCTTACTTTTAAAATTTAGGTTAATGGAAATGCATTTTAAGTAAAGCATGTGGCAACTTGTTTTCTAATGTATAGCTGAATGTCAGAACTACAAAGACTGTCTTTTTATTCAGTATGGGAGAAAATATGTGGTTGAGCACTTTGTTACTAAAAAAGAAAAGAAAGGAAATTTTAAAAAATACCCACCCATTACTTAGAGTATCTGGGGATATGGAGGATGTTGGTAGGGGATAGAATGGCCGCATTTAGCATTTTGTCCAGTGAGACAGGCTGAAGGTGTTTTACATCCAGGGAGAAATTTTGAAAGTGATAGACCAGAGTCCACCTTACATTGTGCTTAATTTAAGGATGCTTTGAAGAGTGTGTGGTCATTATGGGTACAGCAGGGCCCATTGTCTCCAAATGTTACAGCTTTGTCTTTCTTCCAGTCTTAAGAATTCTTCCTAGAGACTCAGCAGCTCTAAGCCAGTACTCTATAGAGTTTGGTCTCTTCTTGTGAAATAATATTAGTGTTAGCAAATGGCTCTATCATTTTAGATGTGAGGACTTTGAACCACCCGTGGAAGCTCCACTCCTGCCCACTCTGCTCTGCCCTCGCCATCCTAATTACATAGCAGGGTGCTGAGATATTATCAGCTGAGGTCCACTAGGGATTTTGCAGTTAAGCAGGTACTTTAAATTCTCCACTGTTTACAATGTATAGATACCCCCAGCCAAGCTCTTGAGTGTTTTTTCCTGAGCTACTTAACTAACGTGAATCCTAAACCTCACATGAAATAGTATTTTACTTCCTGTTTATGACAATGTAAGGAATATAGGATTTGGCCAGAGGAGCGCCATTCAAGACCTTGCTTCTGATGTTCTTGTGGGCGAGTCACTCCCCATTGTGGTAAATAGCAGAAGTAGATGAGAGAAATGTTCAGCAAAGGGACCATTCCTGTGATCATTTGATGATTGAATTCAAAAATATCAATTAAACTTTGGGCTTCCTGGTTGTTTCCACACCTTCAGTATTGCAAATCATGTTCTGCTTTCTTTCCTGACAATGTTCTGATTGTGTGACTTCTTCATTGCAGCGCTCAACGAGCCCACCATCGATTACGGTTTCCAGCGGTTACAGAAGGTCATCCCCCGGCACCCTGGCGACCCTGAGCGTTTGCCAAAGGTCAGGATACCTCTTCTTTGGGTTATGGTCTCTGAAAATTGGAACTTGAGGAGTTTTCAGAAAACTCTGCTGGTGATAAGAACTAGTTCATAGATAAGCAACTCATATTCTTGTGCTTTGTGCATTTGCTACTATTAGGTATGGTATGCAGTAGTAAAAGTAACAAGCACTTACATGCCAGGTAATGCTGTGCTTAGTTTCACATATACTATTTTATCCTCTAAACAGCCTCTGAGCTTGGAGCTGTTACCACTCCAGTTTTAGAGAAGAACATAATGAAGGAAAGAGAGATAAAATAATTTGCCCAAGGTTACACGGCAAGTAAATTGGTAAACTGAGATTCAAACCTGTTCAGAATGGCTCTAGAGTCTGTTTAATCACTACATCATACCAATTCTCAAAAGGAAAAAAAGAACACTGAATTTCTACCTGCACGAGGATCTGTACTTATCCTCGTCAAGACGAGAATAGCTAGAGCTCAAAATAAGACATATTGGTAGATCTTAAGACTGGGCAAAGAAGACAGCCCCTCTCCTCCTGAGACATCCTACCCAGTTGGGAAATAAGGCACAAACATGTGAGAAAGTAAACAAAAATTCAAGACAGAGTATTATTTGTCATTCAGCAATATGTCATCTAATTGCCGAGGCAGAAAGAAGGAAATTGACCCTTGTTGACCAATGCATACCTGTTGTGAAAGTTGGGGATAGTCCAATCTCTGTACTTGGCTCCATGTGGGAGACTTGGCCAAACACAATGAATCCACCAAAAAAAAGGACATTTAACAAAAGTGCAACCAACGTTCTGTGAAGACTCAGAGAAGAGAGCAGCACAATGCTAAAGAAATTTATAGTACAAAGTTAACCGAGCTACTGTCACCACTTACTGACAGCTAACCAAAATTTCATTTGTCACACAAGTGAAAACTATGGAATTAAATGAGTAGTTGTGAGGCCCTTTCCCTGCCACGGTGTTCTAGAGACCTGTCATTTCTAAGTCTGTGTATCCTCATAAAACACTTGTAAAATGCAAGTTGCCATCATTTCTGGCTTTTCAAACCTCCTGGGGGACCAGCTCATCACCAGATGCCCCCTGTGTGCTGGCTGCTCCTGTAGGTAGGGCCACCTGTTAGAACAGGCCCTGTCAGGCCAATACATGGGTGTGAAGAGCAAGGAAAGCGGGGCGCGCTACCTGCTAGCCTCTACCTTGACCTCTAGGGAAGAACTACTGGCCTTCAGTCTCCGTATTCAGCTACCCAGAACAGCCTCACTTACGCTGAAGTGCTGTCCTTCCCTTTCCCCCTCCACCCTGACTTATTCCTGGTAAACTATTAAATAATCTACAGATTATTTAATGGAGTAAATAACATTAAATAAGAGATTGCCAAACACAATGAATCATAACCAAAAGATTGTCATTTTATTTACTTTATTAAATATAAGTATTAATCTAATGGATTAATCATATATAATTCATAGCAATCACATGTAATCGACACGAATCTATAATTAATATTAATATATTATATAACATGTTGATGTAGATATTAATGTATTAAATAAGAATACATAATCTAATTTTAATAATAAGCGGTGACAGTAGCTATACCTTCCCCATGGTATACCTTTCTGTGGAGAAATTCACCATTAGGTTTCTCTGTCTAGTAGGAATGTATCAGCCGGGCTCGGTGACTCAGCCTGTAATCCCAGCAGTTTGGGAGGCCGAGGTGAGTGGATTGCCTGAGTCTGCGGGTTTGAGACCAGCCCAGGCAACTTGCAAGACCTTGTCTCTACAATAAATCAAAAATTAGTCAGGTGTGGTAGCGCATGCCTGTAGTTCCGGCTACTTGGAAGTCTGAGGTGGAAGGATCTCTGGAGCCCAGCAGGTCAACTCTGAAGTGGCCGTGAGCATGCCACGGCACTCCAGCCTGGGCAACAAAGTGAGACTCCAACTCAAAAAAAAAGAACATAGCCCTCATGCAATTCTAAGGGGCCAACTGGTCATGTTATAGAACAGTAATATAAAGCGTGAGTGTCTGCATAATGGTTAGTGTCTTAGCTGTCTTCATGCTAGAACAAAGGCATGGGTACAAATGCCAGATTGTTCCCATTTGGGGACCATCTCCACGCTATATGATTAGCATTTGATCTCTGGAGTCCACTGGAGATGTTGAGGAGTCAGATTGGGCAAGGTGGAACTCAGAGCTTGGCCACTTCCTAGCTATGTACCTAGCTCAACATTCTTTACCTCTGTTTCTCAGTTTCCTTATCTGTCAAATGGGCATGGTGATGTTTTCTACCTTGCTGGGATATTATTTTAATCAGTTATTTAGCACTCAACAAAATGTAGCTATGATTATCAGCCAGTTGAGTGAGAGTGGGATGCTTCCTTCAGAGACCTCTTCCATCTAATCTCTGCAGATTAAGAAATCCTAATCCCCGTGGCAGTTGAGTATGTAATTTTTCCTTTGTGCCTCTGTTTCTTTATCTAAAAATGGGGATGATAATCATGCTGACTTCATGGGGATCACTTAAGGATAAAGAAAGTTAATCCCATGGGTGCCTGTGGCATAGCATCGGCCCATAGTTACCACTCTAAAAATATTTATTGAAAAATAGAAGACAGATCTGGCTTACTGGTTGAGGTCTAAGGAAGCCAGGCAGTACTTTTCTTATTCATAAGGAAAAGAGAGAAATAGGAATCTTGGGTTGAGTTTTGTGTACTTACTTTTAAAAACATTTTTATGGTTGCACATTATGTTCAGAAATGTTGAACAAATAGCATAGGCACGTGTCACTTTGTCCTGTCCTTGGTGGCCCGATGGTGAAATTTCCAGCTCTTTTTTCCTGGGTTTGGGAAGAGTAATCAAGGACACAATGGATTTGTGTGTTAAGGAAACACTCCACAGCTTGCATCTAGCCACTTGACCATGCAAGGGCTGGCTGAAGCCCACCCCAGGAAGCCTCAGTGTGACTCAGAGCAGAGTGGCTGGCTGTCTTCTTGGCTCTGAATGTTAAGGTGGAACAGAGTTCAAGGGCAGGGTCAGGAAGCGGCGGATGAAGCCGGCACAAGGTATTCCTGTAGACTTGGGAGATTTATACCCCTGCTGTTCATTGTTGGGGGGATAAAAATGGGCTCCACCTTTCTCAGAATTGTGGTCAGTGTTTGTCAAACAGGAGTGTTTCAGTGAGCTGTGGACCACACACCTTAAAAAACAAACTCCACTTTATTAAACCCATGTGTTTGTGAATAGACAAAGCTAGATTCATACAACCACCCACATATTCTTTCAAGTGAAACTGCTCCAAAGACCAAGAAGACAGCTTTCCATAATAATATGCCTTTGTGTACAGGCCTGGGTTTTTTCAAAAAACTTGGACATGCCTTGTTTTATTGGAGTCCCTCTTACGGGAGAAGCTGAGGAGGCAGACACCATTCCCACTTACCAAATGGGAAAACAGGAGTAGGCAGAGCTTTCTCTAAATTATTTTTTCCCTGTAAGTCACCATCAGTGATAGTTGCTGTACACACAAATTTAAAAGACTATAATTATACTAACCCCAGATGTTTTTTGGTTTCCTTTTTCATATACACACGGAGAAGGGCAGGCTAAGGTTTTAAATCATAGCATTCTCTTCTGTTTCATGTAGTTTTGCCTTCCTCTGTGGATCCTGGCAGAAGGGGGAGAAATACGTGACCGGGTTGGAGTCAGGATTGAATGTTTTTATAATTTAGAGGTGTGGGGAGGGAGGGATCTATGGTCTATTAGAAATTCTGGGATGCTGCTGGATGCAGTGATGCAATCCAGAAGCATGGAGCAAGGACCTCTCTCTGTTTTGAAGGCCAGAGGTGTCTCCGCCCTCTTTCAGTTTGTCAGTTATCTTCTTGAGTGGTCAGTGAGTCTTAGCCCAAAGGCAGTGAGAGCAGACCTGAAGCTTAGCTGGCATTCCTTATGTTAGCCGTGAATTCTGAGAAGCAAGGAAATGGTTAATTCAGGCCTACTGAGTGCCTGACACTGTGTTATGAAAGTTTTTGAAGCCGGGCTCGGTGGCTCAGCCTGTAATCCCAGCACTTCGGGAGGCCGAGGCGAGTGGATTGCCTGAGCCCACTGGGTTCAAGACCCACCTCGTCTCTACAATAAATAAAAAACTAGCCAGGCATGGTCGCGCGCCTGTAGTTCCAGCTACTTGGAAGGCTGAGGCGGAAGGATTGCCGGAGCCCAGCAGGTCAAGGCTGCGGTGGCCGGGAGCGGCCACTCCACTCCAGTCTGGGTGACAGAGGGAGACTCCAACTCAAAAAAAAAAAAAAGTTTTTGAAGAGTGTAGAGCCAAGAGAGTGAGCTCTCAAGTCAGACACATACTTGGTGCACACTACTCAACCTTCCAAGCCTCAGTTTCTCCTTTGTTGCTAGGCATTAATGAGATAATTTATGCTAAGAGGTATTTCTGGCATAAAGCGAGACTTTAGTAAGTGGGGGCCACTAATGTCTGTATGGTGGGAATTCCCCATTTCACAGATGAGGAGTCAAAGTCCCCAGAGGTCTGGTGATGTGCTACGTTGTCACAGCTCACAAGTAACCAAAAACTAAGATTCAAACCCAGGTCCTCTGGCTCGAAAACCTCACTGCTTCTACTGCATTGGCTTCCCACTTTTGCTTGAGATACAAAAACTCAAATAATTCTGCCTTGATGTGTTTAGCTTCTCTCACCGCTCTGGTGCAGACACCTGTTCCCATCTTACAGAGATCCTCACCGATTTTCTCTCACTCCATCACAGAGAGGGTTGGCGTGGGGACCTTCTCAGGGCAAACACACTTTTTCTCCAAGAACCAGTCCCTCTTTTAGAGAAATTAGAGCAGTTTGAGAAAAGTAACAAAGGCTGCATTTGTGTATTTTGCTTTATGGAGCTGAAAATATCTGGTAAATTGATCCAGTGGGAGTAATAAATACACATTACTTTATCTTGTTCTTCGTGTCCTATACCCCTGAGCCTTGATAGAACAACACCACTTAATAGACTTAAAAAAGAGTAATTACACTCATTGGTTGTGTGATTTTTCAGCCCTCCCAGCCCTGCCTGACCTTCTAATTTAGCTCACCGTGTCTAACTAATGCATTTATATTCATCTTTTATGAAGCATGTATAGTACAGAATTGACTTTAGAGCCTTTTTCAAGCTGTCCTCCCAGGTTTCCAATCTGGTTAGTAGAGAGTAGAATGCGAATCCATCTCTATACATTCACATGTATAAATAACATATAGACATGACTCAAAGCATTTTTTATCCTTTATGAAGCATAATAAAAAGTATTTATTACATTTTTACTTTAAAGCTTTTATACATTCTAGCATTATTTACAGCTAAACATGCAGGCAAAAGATGCGAGTGTTTTAAAAATGATTACTGTTAATGTTTCTGCTTGTCAGAAGTGCTTAAATTTTCCTGCACTTTGTCTAAAAACTTAGTACTGTTGCCTTTTAAGAACAACACATTTAAAAGATCTTGCAAGTCAGATTTGCAAACACTGCTGACAGTTTGTGATGAATGATATTGCAAAATTTGCAAGATGTTTGTCATTTCGCACAGCCGACATATTAAGGAACGGATTAAGAAACTCGAAACCCCTACGGAAAACAACCATCCCCAACAAACCCCAGCCAAACCTTGAACCAGAGAGCACACCAGAATCTCTCACCCGGGTTTTCTCTCCCAGCTTCCCACTCAGCCAGTGGAACCCAATTGTTCTCAGTGCATTTTCTCTCACCATATGGTCTCCTCATTACCATACACTAAGAGTCCATATGGGAAACTTGTGAAATGAACTGTATTCATTTTAACTGCCAGATGAGCAGCCTTTTGCTTTGCAAGCTTAGCTTAAGTCATCTGCTGTCTTCATGTTGTTATAGCAACACGGCACCAATAAAAAATTCTAATCTACTGTAAGTGATCACAGTATTTTAAGTGCTTGCCTATAACTGCCCTCAAAGGGGAAGGAAGAGGAGGAGTTCTATTTGTCCAAGGAGCAAAGGGTTGTTGTCTATTCCAGCAGGTGTCAGTAAAGAAGCCAGGGAGATGGGGATTGAGGTGCCAGTGTGGCCAGGTAGCAGTTGCGGATTATAAGGGAAGTGGATGCCAGGGGCTGGACTGTGGGAAGGATGGATTGCAGACCCTTTGAGTGGGTCTAGAAAATGCAGTGAATGTCAAGCTCTATAGTTGCTCTGGCAAACACACTACTCCGCTGGCGCTGTGTAGCCAGCCCACCATGAAGAAAACTCGAGGCTTAGAACTACAGAGGCGGCAAATCCTCATGGTAGCTTCTCCTTCACTGGCATTTGAAAACCCCAGTCTTCATGAAGCTGCTCTTCCTGTACATGGGGATTAGTCATTTCAAACACCAAGCTAATTAAGAGTACCTTAAAGTAATGGAAGTAGGCAGCAACATCCTTAAATATAAATCATTTTCACCTCTGCGGGCCACATGATATGTTGCATCTCCGTCGCTCTATCTGTATTGAAAGTGAATGTTTATAGTCTCAGTTCATCAATTCACATTAGCCTCATGCTGAATATTTAAACACAGAACAATTTGAACACACCATGAAGGAAGACAGTGACTGCACTTTCATTTGGAACAGCAAGGGCTCATCTAATAATAATTTAGTAAATCAGCCATTTAGTGGCTCAGTTGTGCACTGCATTGTGCCAAATATTATTCAGTTCCACTGTACCCTTGCAAAATTGAAATTCAGACTCCAGTCACAGGCACTGTTTTTGCTCAGTGGAGAGATGAGACCCAAAATCACCCTCCCTAAAGAGTGTTCGTGTTTAGCGATTTATCATAAATACAGAGCTGGGGCAAAATAAAACTGGAGTCGGCCGTATACAATGTATTCTAATTACGCTTTTATTGTTTTAGTCTTTATGCAAAGACTATAAGTAACTCAAGCCCTGCAGTTGCATCAGTGAAAATACAAATAAGAAAACTTTGCATAACCACATTGCCTCTTAGCCGAGAGAGGGATGACTAAGGAATTCAGAGAAGGAAAAAGAAAAACTCAATATATTTATCTTCCACACTGACACTTGCCCCTGTCTTTCTCTCTCTCTCTTTCTCATCTTATTTGTTTATTTTCTTTCTTAATTTGAGGAAACTCTATTCCCATTATATCCAGAAACAAAAGTGACCCTACTCAAACAAAAACACAAACGAATGTAGATCTTATGTTATATTCGGCTCTTAGAAAAAAACATTGAATTTGATTCCAGGAAGCATTTTGTCTTCCCATTCTTTTGTCAAAAACACAAACTATGGATTGTAATCCTGTCCTCTCTCCCTCTCTTGTATCTACAAGAAAACTTACAGGCAAATTCCATTTTCCTATTGATAATATGCTCAGCGTAGGAGCTTGTTATTCCTTGCTACTTATATTTCTTTTATCAGGGGAGTTTAACCCAGATCTGTGCACACCTGAAGTTGTATATAGAATGTTTGTGTGTGTGTGTGTGTGTGTGTGTTTGTGTGTGTGTGTGTGTGGTGAGTATGTACATCCACATGCCTGCACATATAATTTTCTGAGGAAGGAGTTTCATTTAAAAAGCCCATGGCCCCTACAAATGTTATAATTCTCATTTTAGATTATTTATCATTAGCTGATTTATTTTGCAGTGAATTACTCTGCTTGGTGTTATTCTATCATGCCCATTTAGAGATGAAGAAACAGGATCGGAGAGGACAAGTAACCTACTCAAATGTACACAGCTAGTAAATGGACTTTTCTACCTCCTCATAATTTCTAACCATTAGTCCATTTAGAATCTTTTATAGGGTTTTATATCTCAAACATAGTGCTCAAGGCACATAATACACATTGATTGTAAGAATACATATATTTTGACAAAGTTCTCTGGAAAATAATTAAGGATTATCAATAATATTGCTGGCTATTGCTTGGTAAGCACTAACTATATGTAATTTACTGAACCATGTGTTGGTATGGACTCTGTTTTAGAAAGAAAGTCATGGAGGCATGTGTTTACGCTGCTAGTAAGTGGCAGAGCATAGATTTGAGCCAAGTCTATTGGACTGAAGATCCAGAGCCTGTATCCCTAAGCACTGCCTCCTAGATTAGAACAAGGAATTTTAAGGAAAAGGGCAGATGAATGTGGTGGCTCATACCTGTAATCCCAGTGCTTTTAGAGGCCAAGGTGGAAGGATCTCTTGAGTCCAGGAGTTCACAACTAGCCTGGGCAACATAGTGAGACCACTTCTCTACAAAAATGAAAGAGGCCATTGTGCACACCAATCTTAAAATCCCTCAGGCTTGGTTAGGGGGAGAAGGGGAATGATGGCCTAGACTGAAGTTAGCTTAAAAAGGGGTGAGATAGGCACACTTGGCAGCAAGAATCCAACACACACACAGAGAGAGAGAGAGAAAGAGAGAGAGAGAGAGAGAGAGAAACCTTGAGGATCATTCCTTCCCTCTCTAGCTGCAGAGTCATTGTGGGAGGGCTTTGCAATCAGTTATCCAATAGCTCAGTTCTGAAACTCTTTCAGATTCTTTTTTAGCACTGAGCTCTTGAGGAGGAGGAGGATTAAGTTTAACCTAGTTCATATCATACCCTGTGTACATGGCATTGAGCATAATTACTTATTAGTTCAAGGAGAAGTGACAAGAGAAACAAGGGACAAACTCATTTCTACCTCCAACCACCCAACATCTTCCTCGTAAAGACTGACACCCTTAGGAACAGAGACGCTGAGAGGCCTTAAGTCTTGTGTACTATTTTCAGCTCTAACACTTCAATTAAGCATTGGGGTAATAAGTACCAGGCCCCAGGAGTCTTGAGGCAGTGGATTTTAATTGCAGTTCTACTCAGGACCATCTGTAAAGCCTTGGGAATCATCCTTCATGGCTATTGTTCATCTGGAGGTACATATAATAACCAATGATGTTCAACAATTAAATGCAAAAGCAAACTATATTTTTGCCTCCCTTAGATATCCTTAAAGTACAGTGTAGTTCCAGCATGGGCAAATGTTGCTGACTTAACTATAGTATGTGTCCAAAAACATAAATATATACATACATTTGTATATATACACACATACACCTAAACACATACATACAATAAATGTACATGACAAATACATCTCTTTGTGTACTCAGTGGTTCTGAGTACACTAAATAAGCCTGCTAAAGATAAAATAGTCAAAAGAATCTAAAGATAAAATAAATATCAAGCTAGATATTTATTCTGCCTTGCCCTAGGGAAAGAGAAACCATAACCAAAAGACAAAGAGAAGCAGAAGTAGTTAATTTTTTTGACTTTTTTGTGTTTCCAAAAGCCCAGGCCTAAGCGACTTAAAGGTGACTTAAAAGATTTTCAAGGGTAATTTTGACTCTAGGCAGTTTTTGTTTCATGTGCTGACTTTACAACCTACCCCTGAAAAAGGCACCTCTGTCCAGAGCTTTCTCTTTAAGCAGAGACTTTTATCCTGATCAGAAAGTCGATTTCCAAGGCCACTCAGCAGGACCTAACCCAGAGCGTTGGTCTTAAACCAGTACAATGAATTGGAATAAGAAGATCCCGCCAGAGGTTACCAAGTTCAGCTCTGTACCTCCAAGCAGGTCATATTCACAAGGGTGCAGATACCATTTTTCACTGTATTTGTGGCGGGAAACACCCCAGGCTCCCATTCACCAATTACCATGACACCATTTAGAAGAAAATGCCAGGAGACCAAAAAAAGTGGGTGTGCGTTTTTTTTTTTGGGGGGGGGGGCGCTAGCCGTTGTCATAACTCTTCTTAGGAATACCTGGTTTCACAATTTATACTTAACTGCTGACACTTGAAAAGTCGAACATTTTGGTGAAATGAATCAAGCTGTAATGTTTCTTTTATGAGATCCCCTTGCAGGAAAGGGAAGCTTGGCACCTCATGGAGCCCAAGCTTAGTTATCCATCATAGTAAAGTCAGCTGTCCTAGCCAGCTTCTCAGAGGTCACGCGATCGAACCAACAGCTCTTACAACTATATTATTGCTTACGGGACAGTAATTGAGGCACCAGATAAAAATTACCTGGTCTAATAGGCAGCGAACAATTTTCACTCAATAAAATTATGAGCCAAATCATTCATTCCATAACACTCTGGCTAATTTATTTGTTGACCTTTTAATATCCATAGCTCTTCAGTGGTATTAACTGCAACTCAGACAAAATCTCTTGTTCATTTCACTTTCATTGATTTTTTTTTTCCATTGAGGCAATAACAGCCGCTTGAAAACAGCCTTTTTCTTTCCACTGTAAAAGTCAATCATGTAAGTTAGTATGTCTTATGTTGATATTGCTATGTTAGCCTACAACCTAGTTTAATTTCATATGATTCAGTCTCTGCCATATTTTTAACAAAGGCAACACTCTCTGGGGTACCTCCAGCCAGACTGGATGATCTACATAATAGTATGCTTGAGATGGAAGAGGGCCATCATCTGATCTGAACACAAAATCAACTTTAAAATTAGAGGAAGTTCAGAAAAAGTCTCCCTTACATTCTATTCAGACTAGAATGCTTTGGGAGCTTTGGCATTTCGTGTTGATAGCAGCAGACTCTTCCAAAATATTTAATTCCTTTATTCTGCAAATTTCTATAGATTTTGACTGTGGTTTGAATTTTGTTTTTCTTTAAAGACTGTGGGCAACAAGTATGCACTAGAACGTTCCGTGGGGGCAATCAAAGCTTCGGCTGAACCTTCTTATATAATAAAATACTGTGAAGTCTTTAGAAGGCAGGGTTGTAAAATATAATTGTTACACATTTGGCATTTTATGCCTCCCTGGAAATAACCACTTGCTACCTATACCTCATTTATGCTCCTCCTTTCCATTTCAATTTACTCTAAAGTGGTCCTTAGACATAATGAGAATGCCCCTTTCAACAGAAACATGTTTAATTATATCCATGCTAAATGTAAGTGACTCTCCTCAGTCATAGGGCTTCTGAGTAGAGTGTGTTTAAAGTGTGACACTGAAGGCTTCTAATGATCTGTGGTGAGCTCTATTTCAAGAAGTTCGTATTACAAGAAAAATGAAAAATTTGAGGAATGTCTCAGAGAATGGGAAACTAAACAGTGCTCAAGTGTTATTTTGGTTTGTTTTCCTTTTTTCCTCATTGCCCTCATTATACTGATTTTTTAGAATGTGAAGTCTACCATTGTGGAATTTTCCACTTGGCTGCATAAACACGAAGGAAGTTGGGAGATAAAACTACCCTCCACAGAAATACATCTCAGCACAATGAGTATTTATTGTGTTGTACATCCAGCTCTATAGGAAATGGCCAGCAAGACACTTCCAATCAATTTTTCTGCATTCTAGCTTTCCAGTTGGTAATGTCTCCCAGACTTTTAGAAGCCAATTGGGAGAGAGCCAGGACTTCAAGTCTAGGGAGCTGAAGGTACACTTGAAAATCTGGGTCCTGCAGTAAACTCCAGACTGAGGAGGCCAGTGGAATCAATGCTGGTTTTATTGATAGGTACTTATCATCTCCACATGAGGAATGACTTTGCCATTCCACTTCATTGTACGTTGCTGATATTTGGGCCACTGCATCTTGAATCCCCTGTTAAGGTAAAGTAGATTGGTGATAAGTGGGTGTCAGGTACATGTGCAGTGACAGAAAAGTATTGTACTTCTTTCTCAGAAATCACCCAACTTGACTTTGGTCAGTGATGCTTGTTGTTTTTCTTCTATTTTCTTCTAGATCCCTCAAAACGGTATTTCCTACCTGGGTGAACATAAAGCCAAGCACAGATTGTCCTTCCAAATTACTTAAGCATCCTTGGGGTTTAATTATATGAGAGAGTTCCTAGAGTCTCAACATTTAATTCTGAAGCTTGAAAATTAGTGTTGTGTTTGTAAATAGGTATCCATCAACTTCATGAGTTGGCCTATATTTGCTAAATAAAAGAAAATTCAGTCCATCTTCCCTGCTCATCTGGGTTTGAGTTACACAAAACATTGAACTGGTTTTATAAATGGGTTCAGTATTGGTCAGATAGAAACCTTCCCCTTCACCTTGGAAGGCTAGTGAACGTGTGCTTATTAGCTACATATTTCAGGTCAAATACTAAGGAGAAGATTTCCACAGATGGTGAATAATCCTAGAGATTTTAATGTCATGAAATAGAAGAAAAGATGAGTTAACTGTGTCTTCATACTTGACATGATATTCCAATGTGACTTTCTGTGAATGTACAAATACCTAAGAATTTCTAAGAGCCTAAGAGTACAGTTAATTAAAAAGCTGATGTACACCAAGACCAACCTCATGTTGCTAGCAGCCTAGAACTTGAGATAATGTCTGTACTAGACATGATTCATTATATTAATCATAAAATTAAAATGTAAGCCCAAGCCAGCAGGAGTGAAAGAGCAAATTCATTTTTTAAAAAAAGTGACATAAGAAAACTCACAGTGATCAAGACTTGACCTTTGGGAATTTATATATTGGATTAAAAAGTCTGTAGCCAAATGGAACACCAAATTTAAGTCTTCTGCTTTTATAAACCATGCCAAATATATGACTTTGTCATTTCATCAAATAAATTAATCATAAACTCTTTAAAATCAGTAAATGTATCTTAGAATAAACTCTCAATGATAATTTCTCAAGACTTGTGGCTTGCTGAACATTGTGCTAGGGCTTAGAGAAGGAGATTAAGACATATAACTGACCTCAAAGAGTCTGTGGTTTAGCTGTGGAGGGTGAAGACTAACACACTTAAGATCAGAGCAAAATGACCTCACAGCAGGTACTTCTGTGCCATGCTGGGTGGTCTAGGTCAGCTCTGTTTTTCAGAGGAATGACAGAGATCAGGAGCTGGGGGTCAGTGATGGTAGCATTATTTCCAATATAATAGTGTAATTCTCAAGAGCTCAGACTCTCCTGTTGAACAGGCCTGGGGTTGAATGGCTGCTCCGTCACTTGTCAGCTGTGTAAATTTAAGGAAAGTTAGCTGACCTGAGTCTCAGTCTCTTCATCTGACAAACTATAGTAGAAACAGTACCTCAAGGGGCTCTTGGTGAAGATTGAATGAATTCATCTTCCACTTTCAATAAATGAGAGTTATCTCTTTCATTACCATATCACCACTGCCGTCTTCAGTACCAGGCTTTAGAGGATGGGGAGTCATTGTAAGGGGGCACAGATTGAAGCCAACATTCCCAATAAAAGGAAAGGCAAAAGGAGTGAAGGTGTGGATATAGGAAGGAGCCAAATATTTTACTTCCAGACTAGGGAGGACAAGAATAGAAGCAGTTCTTCAAATGTGTGGACAGAGAGGACTGGGTAAAGATGGCAGGGCCATATGATAGAAGGGATCTTTTTTAACTCTGGTGAAACCCTTTAGCTCAGTGCTGGGAAGATAATGTGCTTTGGGTGTTGCTGGAGAATAATATCCACATGTGTTGACCAGGACAAGAAGCCCATACATTATTTTCTAATTGATTACATTGCAACATAGAAAATAAAGCAGAATCTTCTCTTTGCTTTTATACCCATTCAGCATTTTTATAATAAAGCTTCCAAAACATAAGTAAGATACATAACAGTTACACTTGAACTGTTGTCTTAGAACCCCACTTCTCCTTGGGTCCCCCCAATATTTCTGTAGACTCTAAGTAGATGTAGTATAATTTGTCTACTTTTTTTCTCTATAGAGCCCAGCTCACATAATCATCAACCAGAGGTCATGGCAAGACAGGGGAAGCCGGGTTTTGACTGTGAGATGAAATCAATCAGCAAAAAGTTGCTGTTGTTTTTAAGGAATAAACATGTTCTGTATCTTTAAGAGAGAGAGAGAAAAAAATCCAAGACCATGAAAAAAAAAATAGTGTGACTCAGGATGTAGATTAGAGAACAAGCATTACTTCTATTAGGAGACTCTGGGATTTTTCAATATTTGGGATACTAGTATTTGTCTTTTTAATTCCCAAATGGGATTTTTTAAAAATTCAAGGATAGGATTAATTATCTTGGAAGAGTCTAATATCTACCCTCATGTTTGAAACTATAAGCAGGGAGACATTTTAAACATTATGAAGAGAAAATCTCTCCTGACAAATAAATGCTTTGAACAATTAGATATTAGTACTAGTCAAGTGCTCTTTCTTTTCAGAAATATTAAAATTGCATATTAGAATGGAAGGATCCTTATGCTCTGCTTCTGCCTAATGCCACAAAAAATAAGTCTTTAAGAACAATTTTAGAGACAAAAGATTATATGAAGCATCTCGCTCTTCCCCTTATGGGAAATTTCTTTTTTTAACATCCAAGGCTCAATCATTTCCTAATGTGAAATTACAGATTTTTCAAATTACCATATAAAACTGCAAAAAAATTACACTTGTGACCACAGAAGAGATAGCATATACTATCAATTTGATTTTAAAAGGCATACATCTTTTATACGACCTGTCATTTTTATAATGCCTTTTACAAATTTAATCAATACATTTTAACATTCTATATACTTTAAGTGCAATGTACAATAAATATTCAAGTTTCATCTTAAACATGCTTTAGCCTTTAAATTGTTAAAACTGCAGTGCCCTTTCAATCTACTTACATAATGTCATAAAATATACATTTCAAGGTAAATGAAGTCAGCTACTTCAATTTAGTCCCTCAAACTGGTAGTAAATGAGAGGTTAACACTATGGTGCCAAACCCATTATTGAGTAAATTTAGCACCTTGGACAGCTCTGTAAAATCTTTATTGCTTTCCTGACCTGCTCGTCATGTTCTGTCTGTGTGTTCAGTGGCTCTCAGCTCTGATTGAAAGGCAATATATTAGATCCCCAACACAAACACGCTTGGGGGCTAGTTCACTGGGACGTAATGACATGGAGGTGAGAGCAATTTTCTGGTCACCGAAATCCAAGCACCTTGCAGGTCCATTGCACGAACTCATAGAGGACCCAGAAATTTCCTTTCTCCTTCCCATTTGCAGAAATAACTAACAGAAGCAGAATCACATGGGCAAAGCTGAACCAAGTCTCCCTTAAACCCTTAAAAGTTGGTACTGCCATGAAGGATATTTTTAAATGGGTGAAATATCACTTAAGGGTGTTGTTTCCCTGACAAGAAATCCAGGCTCACTCTCCTCAAATCCAAGACTGCTGGCCTGAAGCCATGCTGTGCTGATGACCCAACTATGTCAAAGTACTGAATGGGAGAACATACCCCAGCATCATGGCTCAAAGGCAGCATCATGGATCAGAGAAGGATGCAACTTTAGGAAACAAGTCGTGTGATGAGAGCTTTGGATATCGAAATAAGGCGAAAAAGGAAACAAGTGGATTATGTTATAGAAAAACTTTTATCATTAACAATATGTAAGATTAAAACATAGACTATACACTGATAGAATTTTTTCGGGCTTACAAAAACTTCAAAGATCTTGGAGTTTAATTTTGAACTTCCCTCTTTCCTGGTGCTGTGAAATGAATTAAAATAAGAAGCGCTTACTCTAAATCCCCAATTACGGTGTTACAAGAGTGAAGTTCACAAATGCTTCTTCCTGTACTCATCATGCTTTTGACAAACAGGATACTTGTTTTGTTTTTGTTTTTGTTTTTTTCTAAAATGGAAAGAAAGAAAAATACCTTCTCTGCCAAGCCCCAACACTGGCATAAATATTTATTTGAAGAATTAAATGAACATAGACGCAGAGAAGTCAAATCTTAGTAAATAAACTAACTTGATCCTGTTTTGTTTTAATCTTTCCTAAGAACCAGATAAAGCCATGAGGTTTTACTGAAAGCAGCACAAGCTGAATTTGATCTGGGGATAGGGTTTAGTATGCCCAAACCGTAGTAAATTATTAACTGCTGTGGTCAGACAATACTGCAAACAAAAAGTGCTAAATTATCTTGTAGCTTGCATTAAAAAATAAATGATTTCAGATGTATTGGTTCAAACCTTATTGATTATATAATGCTTTTCACTTCCTACATGAAAAAATAACTGAACAGTTTTATAAAGGGGGTCTAGCAGTTTAAGGCAAGCAGAAATGTTTATTGAGAACTGCAAAGCCCTCCATCTCATTTTTGAATTTAGGACATTAGATATGTCACAAGTAGTTATTGTAGTATGACAACTATTTTATCTTATATTATAGAGAATTTGAAATTGAAAAATGCTAATATGTATCTAAAAGCTTGTCATTTCAAGAGTTGTTCAAGGATTTTTGAAGAGGCTATGGTGACAGCAAAATGAATGCAATTATATCCCTATTTTCTGATCAGCGTCTGCAGTATATGAAAATTGAACAGCACTGCTTCTCCATGCAGGAATCTATTGTGTAAAATGTTTAAAGTTTAACTTCTGTTTGAAACTTCACCCACAGAAAGAAACGGTAAACATATCTTTCTGCAAATCACCTCTAATAATCATACCACACCCTCAGGTTTGGTTCTCTGATAAGCCCCCATTTTTACATGCATAAAACTTAACTTTGCTTTTTTTTCACATTCTAGTATAAATCAGCTGCAGAAAATTAGGGCAGAATAGAGAGAGAATGATTTCTTTTTGGTTAGAAAAAAAAAAAATTACCACCACATGCACTTTTGTAGAGTATCTCACATTCTTAGAACCAAGCATGCAAGCTAAATATGGAAGCCTACCTAAATGAAAAGAGGGAGATTTTTTTTTCAACGAGAATGAGCAGCAGAGCATATATCTAGGATGAGAATGAATGAGCAAATGGAGAAAATAACAAACAATACTGAAATAGCAAAGAATTGCTATAAAAGAAGCAGACGCAGCCAGTCTTGAAAATTGGTACAGAGGGGGCTTCCGGGGACAGGAGAATCCTTTTGTAAGAGCCTTTGACAAACAGTACATTGCATTGGTATGTGAGTTTCCTACACCACCTCCTTATATCCTGGCCCTGCCACCCAAGGGAGAGAAACAAAAGAAGTTTAATGCTACATGCTTCTAGTAGCTGAAGATTGATTGGAAATCCCTCGAAAATGACCTGTCTGATAAGGTCATGGTTCCTGGAATAAGCAATTAAGTGCAAAATAAACACATCTTAGGGATTCATAACATGCACTGAATGACATCGATTGTAGTAATCTAGTAAATGACCTCAGAATTGTATTCAGCAATAAACATATGAGTGCTTTATCGTGCCTATGGCAGACTGTTGAGTGATGTATTTTATCTCGCAGTAGCAATGATGCTCACCTTTTGACTCAATTAAGTGTGTGTGTGAATGGGGATAAATTGGTGATTTAACGCTATTCTGGGGTTCCCCAAGCTACTGCCTTCACAGCAGTGCCTTGGCAAAGTATGGCCAGAGGGACCGGAACGTGATCCCGTGAAAAGATAACAACAGCCTGCCCTCACTCAGAGGATTGTATCTGCTTTTCTCTTGGCAGGAAGTAATACTCAAGAGGGCTGCGGATCTGGTGGAAGCTCTGTATGGGATGCCACACAACAACCAGGTGAGTGTTCCAGTCTCTAACCTGTGTGGGCTTCCACCTTTGACTGAAGAGCTCAGGTTCCTTATCATAATAGAAAGCACACAAAATATAAAAGCCAGGTGCGTGAGCTAAGAGTGTAAGTCATTCAGCTATAACATGTTGCAGGGCTATTCAGTCCTCCTCTCTTTTGTAAATCTTTTATTGCCTTTTCTGCTGAATCGTTTTCCTTACAAGAAGGGACTCCATTTAAGACGAATCTCAAGTGAGAATGTATTTTATAATTGAAGAGGAGAGTTACTGGTGCTTTATTTTATCTCTCTCAGTCTTCAAGCAAATTTAGAAAGAGAAAGGGCGTTTAATTTCTTCTCCTAAAAAGTATATATGAAGCCTGAATAGTGTGGTCTGTTTCTATTCCATAGAGCAATTCTACATACAGGATTCAAATTGCTTAGGAAACTATGATTCTGACAAATCATTCACCTCTTTTTCGTGTCACCTGAGTCAATTGCTAGGGACACAGACCCATTAATACTCAGGGACCAGGTAGTCATCTACAATCTGCCCTTTGCATCAACAGGAAAGATGAATTGCAGCCTCCCTCCCTCCCTCCTTCCCTCCCTCTCCCTCCCTCTCTTTCTCTCTCTCTCAATAACCTCAGAGTTGCTACGTAAAATCGGTGGGGAAGAAAAATCCCTTGGTGCTATCATGTACTGACTGTAAGGTAGTATGTAAGGTTAAGGTAATGGACTTCCAGAGTCAGACAAATGAGGTTATGGAGCTATGCATCTCAACTCTGTTCTTAAATAGGTGGGTGTCCTTACTTGGGTGAGGTCTTTACCGTTCGGAGCCTCAGTTTCTCCCTTTGTGATATGGGCATGATAAGACTAACATCGCAGGTTTGTCAGATGGTTACAGAAGCTAGTGTGGTTGACCACTGAAAGCCTTGAGCATAGTGCCTGGCATTGGAGAAAATGATATTGTTGGGCGTGTGATTAAGGTTAGCTAAAGGGGATATGCCTTTGACTTTTCAGGAAATTATTCTGAAGAGAGCGGCTGACATAGCAGAGGCCCTATACAGTGTCCCCCGCAACCACAACCAGCTCCCGGCCCTCGCGAACACATCGGTCCACGCAGGGATGATGGGCGTGAACTCGTTCAGTGGACAACTGGCCGTGAATGTCTCCGAGGCATCACAAGCCACCAATCAGGGTCAGAAGTCTGCTCTGCTCTTCTCTCTCCTTTTCTCTTCCCCTTTCCAACCTCAAACTCCTCCTCCCTCCTCATTTATTGGTCATAAAACAATTTTAAGACATGATTTTTGACCCAAAGGAGAGATTCTTCATTTGTGTGTATCAAATATTATCGTAGAACTTTAGTTCTAGCTATTATGTCTGGTAATCTAGTATAGAGAGCTAGAAAGGATGCATATATTTAGCCATCTCTTTACATTTGACTTTTCACCATAAACCACGAGTGACAGATTGCAAAGCGAGATGGAATTAAAGTTCTGAGGGGCCAAAGTGCATCATTCTTGCCCAGGGAATAGGAACCTGTTAACTCCAGGGTACATCTTGTAGATTGGGATTTATTTCTGCTCCAAAATGATAATTTATAGGCCTGGCATTGTCACTTCTCACGGCCCTGCTAAGTATTTATGATCTCCTAAGAAATGTGTCTTTTGCCCGCTTCCCATTTTAATCACAAAGCTAGCTCCACCAACCTCGCACATGAATCACCCAATCGCTTCCCTCTGGGCTGTGGTGAGGGGGCCAGAAACAGAGATCTTCCTTTCCTGTAGTCTAACAGGGCTGCCACCATCTGGACACCACCCTCATTCCCCGTTTTGCCCCACCCCTCAGGTTTCACCCGCAACTCAAGCAGCGTATCACCGCATGGGTATGTGCCGAGCACCACGCCCCAGCAGACCAACTATAACTCCGTCACCACAAGCATGAATGGATACGGTTCTGCTGCCATGTCCAATTTGGGCGGCTCCCCCACCTTCCTCAACGGCTCAGCTGCCAACTCGCCCTATGCCAGTAAGTAGCGACGTGTGTCCTGCATCCCTGTATGTTTTCAAAGAATTAGGCATCGTGCTGTGTGGCTCATGGGGCAGGACTCTGAGTGTTCCCATCCTGCAAAGCACCACCCCAGGTGATGCTGTTAAAGGCACCATCATCTCCAGCAGGAATCTCTGCTCCTCCTGGCTCACCTTCCTTTCCACAAAGTCTCCCTGATGGTCGGAATTTTGCTATCACCTAAAGCAGTTGTATGATGTTGTTCCAAGAACAGCATGCTTAGAGTCAGGTAGAGGTGGGTTGGCTCCTGCTTCTACTTGCCCCCAGCAAGTTCATCTCCTCTTCAAACCTTAATTTTCTCATCTGTAAGATAGGGAAGAAACCAGCACCCACCCCATAGATAAAATAATGCACATAATGAGCTAGTCCTGATTCCTGGCAATGAGAAACATGTCAATCTAAGTAGTAATCATGACGATGCAACAATAATAATTAGCGATAGAGATATAGTGCTATCACAACAATGTAAAACTTAATCTTTCTTCTGTTAGGAATATGATGCCTTTATTTATTTTTTGAGTTGGAGTCTTACTCTGTCACCCAGGCTGGAGTGCAGTGGCATGCTCATGGCCACCCCAGCATCGACCTGCTGGGCTCCGGAGATCCTTCCACCTCAGCCTTCCAAGTAGCCAGAACTACAGGCGTGCGCTACCACGCCTGGCTAATTTTTTTGATTTATTTTAGAGACAATGAGGTTTCACCAAATTGCCCGGACTGGTCTCAAACCCACAGGCTCAGGCAATCCACTCACTTCGGCCTCCCAAAGTGCTGGGATTACAGGCTGAGCCACCAAGCCTGGCCGACTCCTTTATTTTTTAATGTTAAGATCTTTCCCCTGTGTTTGGTGTGTACTTTCAAAAATACATTTTTTTCCCAAAAAATCTGACAAGATAAAAAAAAAAAAAACTTTACTAGGAATGTTCTTTGGTGCCTTATCCTTTCTTAAAGAAGTTTAGCTTAACAGATTTTTGGGTTTATATTGCATCTAAAGGATATCAGCGAAGTGACTTCCTTACATATAAATTGTCATAGGCCATGTCTCCACCATCCCCTGACCTCCCCCTACATAAGGTGGATTTTACATAAATAATTGAGTGCATCTTGGACATTGTGGGTGACTCTCCTGATGTGCAAAATGTGTCCAAACTCTAGACATTTTAGAAGAGTAGAAGATGTGTCATTAAACGAAAGAATATTCATGGTTTTTAACATGAGTCTTAGCTAAAAAATACTAAAAACTATGCCTTATTTCATAGTGAAAATGTAGATTGTGTTAATTGTTTGGAAGAGGAAAGATCATTCTTGTCCTTTAAGAGAAATTATTTCTGAAAGTGTACTTAGAGACTTTTACTTTCTGGGTGAACTTTTCTGGTCAGGGTACACAAAATTATATATTTCTACTTCATTTGTCTAGAATCAGCAGTTTCTTGGATGTTTAACATTCCCCAAATAATCTGCATATATTATGCCTGTCCACAAGTCGATGTTTGGGGTCAGTTTCACATTAGATTTTGATTTATCAAAAGATTGTTTCTCACAGATCTATCATTTCAGTGTTCTCCCATCTATTCAATCAGAAACTGTTTCGATCATGACCTGAAAATTAAAAGGTGGCATTCTTAATTAAATCAATAAACTAATTGCTGTATGGTAGCAATTCAATTTAGGGGCTTGGATTGCTCTTCCTCTCCAGCCTGAGCAGACACTCAGTGACTTCAGCCTGAGATTGCAACTGTCAGGTTGTGAAACTTTGAACATTTAATTTCCATTAATTGATTTCCTCAGTGCTCGCAAATATAGTATTAAATTCTCAAATAGGCTCTCAGATGGGACGATTTTATCTGCATAAATGCAAATAAAACAATAAACACAAAGCCCAGTTGATTTGAATCTTTGCCTCCATAATATTTAATTATTCATAAAGCACTCATGTTGAAAAATTCCGATGGAATGAAAAAATATAATAAGACATTCCATTGGTGAACACACTTTCTGGTGTGGTGGCTGATAACTAATAATGTTATAACAAATGGAGCTGCTTGACTATATTTTACCCTTTTCTCTATGAACCACCCCCCTACACTCCCCATCTCTAAATACACATAATGATCCCATTTGCCAACGAGATTAATTGCCTTCCTCAGTGAACCAGCAGGATTTCAAGTCTACGAATATTTAAAAATCAAACCTCCAGTGCAGGAGTTTTGCAATTTAAATGGGTGTTATTATTGAGCGTATTTTCACATTTACAAATCCTAAGAGATGTATAAAAATGCTGGCCTCATTAAAAGAAAAAGTACAGTTTAGGAAATGTTTGTGAAAACTCTGAGGATGGCGGCTCTGTGTTCTGCTCTGTAAAGCACTCAGTGCATTTGGAGTGGGTCATGCCTTGGGCTGATGGCAAGGGGTCATTTGCCCTCTGATAGCAAAGAGCTGCCTAGGGCCAATTTGATTCCCACTTTCCTAACCTTCCACAGCCAACAGGCCAAGGATAAGGCCATTCAAACAGCTCTTTGAATGCTGGTGGGTGCAGGGGAATGAAACCTTTCCCCCTTGGAGATCTGTGTCCTTTGTAGGGTGGTAGAGTGGGAAGGGTGCTGAACTTGGCTTGATTCCTGGTTCATCTACTTTGTAGCTGTGACCCTTGGACAAGTCGCTAACCTACTTTCTGAGTATCGGCTCACTTAGTCTGCACAGATGTAAAAAATATGATAGGCCCCAACTTAAGGTTGCTTTGGCCACGACAAGAAGAAAAAGATCCTTGGGAATGATAAAATAATAAGTAATGTTTATTAGGTAATGTGAAAAACAATAAAGTAATAAGAAGTGCCTAGAATCCTAATTAAATACCTGAAAAGGATAGATACTTTTCTGCAGGGTTGGAGGAAATAGAAGGTTAGTGTATAAAAACATGTCTTGACTTAGTGTATGCAAACTTTCTCCAGAACTAGCCAAGATTATTAGCATGAACATAAGATGAGAGGCCAGATGGAGAGGCCCAGGTCAGTAGAGGATGCATACTTGTCAAACTCTTTTTTTTTTTTTTTGAGTTGGGGCCTCACTCTGTTGCCCAGACCGAAGTTCAGGAGCATGATCATGACAATCACGGCCCCCAATAGTCTCAAACTCCTGGGCTCAGGCGATTCTTCCACCTCAGCATCCCAAGTAGCTGGGACTGCAGATGCATGGTACCAAGTCTGGCTAATTTTTTTTTTTTTTGGTAGAGACGGGGTCTTGCTATGTTGCCCGGATTGATCTTGAACTCCTGGGCTCAAGCAATCCACCCACCTCAGCCTCCCAAAGTGTTGAGATTACAGGTGTGAGTCACTGTACCTGGCACTGTCAAACTCTTACATCCCCAAGCTGCTAGGTTTTCTCTCTGAATTGCCAGAGTTCCCCCACCATTGATAATCGGCCTCCTCCTTACTACTAGACTATAAGTATTTACATAAGGCTCCTATCCCACTGCTAATTAATTCACAAACATTTATGTACTGCTCCACGGGGTATAGAAAAAATGTGGAACTTGAACATGCAGGTCTGCATTTCCCCCAAATGCTGTGTGAGGCAGTGTGTGTATCCACCTGGCTTCCTACCTGCCTGTCTTTGGGTTGTGTAGCATCAAAGTCCAGATGTATCCTTAAGGAACTCATAGCCTCGTGGGGAGAGAGAGGACATAGACACACTGCCATTTTCCAGGCTTTAAGTTGGAATCCTGGCCTCCCCTCTAAGTCACACTTCTTCCTCACCCTCTCATTCTAGCAGTGACCATATCCCCTTAAGCTGGCCTCCTCCTAGCTCCTTTACTGGAACCTTAGTTTAGTTCCATTCCTAGAATGTATCCCCCGACACTTCCTCTGTGAAGCTGTCCTTGACTCCCCTTCCCTGCCTCCACTGAGTTGTCCACACCCACCCTTTTCACTATTTTGTGTTGTTCTCCTCTGTAAGAGGGTATCACACTTTGTTTCCTAGCCTGGAAAACTCTGTGTTCTTCTCCATGAAGCACTCAGTGCATTTGGATCTGGTTGTGCTTTGGGCTGATGACAGGAGTCATTTTCCCCTCATGGCAATTGCTGTCTATTCCCCCAGTGTCTAGCACACTGTGCAGGACATAGTGGGCCCACAATGAACACAGAGAAAATCACCAGCAATGAAAAGCAGCATGTGCTAAGTATCAGATGATAAAAGTGGATGGGATCAGGGAGGGTACATGCTAGAAGGATAGCCTAGGCAAGGTAGAGCAGGGTGGCTGGGTCAGGGTTGGATCTGAGCTGCCTTGTTTCAGGATGCCATGAGAGGCACTGACTTCTCCTTTCTTGATGCCCCTCTCAGTAGTGCCATCCAGCCCCACCATGGCCTCCTCCACAAGCCTCCCCTCCAACTGCAGCAGCTCCTCGGGCATCTTCTCCTTCTCACCAGCCAACATGGTCTCAGCCGTGAAGCAGAAGAGTGCTTTTGCGCCAGTGGTCAGACCCCAGACCTCCCCGCCTCCCACTTGCACCAGCACCAATGGGAACAGCCTGCAAGGTAAGCCCTAGGTGCCCCTGCCAATCCAGCTTCTATGCCCTAACTTCACCCTCCCAGGGCCTGAAACAGATGCATCACAGTCACTGAGGAGATCAGCCTTGGGCCTGCCTGCTTATCTTTGCTCTCATCTCTTCTGGTCCTTTGTGTTCCCTTTCTTTGGCCCTGACCCTGCTCATCCTTCCTCTGCTGGAGTTGCTCAAGAAGTCCTCTTTCCAACTTTGGCAATTCTGCTCAGGCCCAGAACTTGCTTGGAAATACTGTTTACACTTACTAACAGCATCATTTCTCTTTTTTTCCTCTCTCATTCCCTGTTGTTGCCTTTATCAGACTAGTCTTTTGTAGACTTTCGCAAGTTCTCCACTACAGGGTCTCTCCCAGGACTGGCCTTTTCCTGAAGTAGGTCACTCAACCTTCTCTTACTGTTGCCTATGTCGGAGTGAACGTGTATGAGGCTGGTAGAGAGAAGTTGAGCCATGGCCCCATCAGAGCCCTGAAATTCAGGCATCATAGACCAAGGGCTTACTACTGAGACCAGAAAACCCCAAAACACCACTAGAGTTTTCTGGTTCACATTAAAATTGTTCAACCACTTTCCCAAGTTAAGTATGGAAAATAACAAATTGAGATGACCTTTTCATTCATTGAGGAAAAAAAATGCCCACCCTTTAAAAATGGGTCCACCATTTCTTACTTTTTCTTATGTGCTCAGCACTGCATTGTAGTGTTGGTCTGCACATCCACACTTGTTGCTCCCAGGAGGATTGTGTGGTAGGTACTCATAGCCCCAACTTTACAGAAGAGAAAACTACAGGTTAGAAAGGTTATGAAGTTGCTTGACTTCCAACGTCTGGCATGTAGCAGAAACTGACTTCAAACTCAGGCTCAAAAATTCATCTCCCAGTGCTTTACTACTCAGAGGATGTAAAAAAGACAGCTAGGATTTCTAAGGCAGCCGTTAGGGAAATAAGGTCAGTCAACTAATTAGCCACCATCGTTTGAGCACTGAACATGTGTTTGGAGTGGTGCTAAGCACAGAGGAGACTTTATCTGATTTATTTTATTTTATTTTTTGAGACAAGATCTCACTCTGTCATCCAGGCTAGAGTGCAATCATAGCTCACTACAGCCGTGAACTCCTGGGCTCAAGTGATCCTCCCTCCTTAGTCTCCTGAGTAGCTAGGACTGCAAGTAAGCACCACCACACCCTGTTATGTTTAACATTTTTGTAGACATGGAGTCTTGCTATATTGCCCAGGATGGTCTTGAACTTCTGCCCTCAAGTGGTCCTCCTGCCTCAGCCTCTCAAAGTGCTGAGATTACAGGCATGAGCCACTGTTTCCAGCCCTTTATCTCACTGAATCCTCACAACTTCCTGAGGTATGAAGGCTGCTATGATCTTTATTGTACAGGTGATAAAACAGAAACTTAAGGAGAGTAAATCCTGTCCATAGTTATAGCCAGTAAGCGATGGAGATTCATGTGAACCCCAGCGAGGGCAGTGTTCTTAACCCTTGCCCTACACAGCTCACTACTGTGCCTTCCCTCCATGGCTAACAGCTCATTGATGGAGGTCGGCCACGAGGGTTTGAGAGAGATCAGGGACACACATCTGGGAAATCTCAGCCCTGTTCCTTGTGTATAAGCACATATATATTTACACTCATCTACACACACACTGGGCTGGGTCCTTTTCATTGCTGTAGGCATATATTGATCTTCCTGAAGACCCTATGGTGTCAGTAGTAGTCCCATTATATAGATGGGAAAATTGAGGCTCAATTTGTTCAAGGTCACACAGTTAGTAAATGGTAGAGTCCAAACTGAACCCAAACCATGGGACTTAGAGCCTGAGCACCTAATTGCTTTGTCTTTCTGCCTCTAGAAGTGTTCTTCAAAACATTCTTCAGGGCTGAGGTGAGTGGATTGCCAGAGCCCGCGGGTTCGAGACCCACCTGGGCAACTTGGCAAGACCTCATCTTACAATAAATCAAAAAATTAGCCGGGCATGGTAGCGCACACCTGTCGTTCCAGCTACTTGGAAGGCTGAGGCGGAAGGATCGCCGGAGCCCAGCAGGTCGAGGCTGCGGTGGCCGGGAGCGACCACTGCACTCCAGTCGGGGCGACAGTGAGACTCCAACTCAAAAAAAACCAAAACACCAAGTAGAACCAAATTTCACTAGGGCATGTTCCTGAAACTTTCTGAATATCCATAGCTAAAATATAACATTCTTTCATGAGAAAAGTATTAACACAAAATGAACATATGGATATTTGGATACCATGGTTGATT